>CAUYLG010012110.1:0-30041 GCA_963573385.1 Cacajao melanocephalus
GGCATGAGATGGTATCTCAATGTGGTTTTGATTTGCATTTCTCTAATGACCAGTGATGATGAGCATTTTTTCATATGTTTGTTGGCCTCATATATGTTTTCTTTTGAAAAGTGTCTGTCATATCCTTCGCCCACTTTTGAATGAGTTTGTTTTTTTCTTGTAAATCTGTTTTAGTTCTTTGTAGATTTTGGATATTAGCCCTTTGTCAGATGGGTATATTGCAAAAAATTTTTCCCACTCTGTTGGTTGCTGGATTAGTCTAATGATTGTTTCTTTTGCTGTGCAGAAGCTCTGGAGTTTAATTAGATCCCATTTGTCTACTTTGGCTTTTGTTGCCAATGCTTTTGGTGTTTTAGTCATGAAGTCCTTGCCTATGCCTATGTCCTGAAGGGTTTTGCCTAGGTTTTCTTCTAGGGTTTTTATGGTGTTAGGTCTTATGTTTAAGTCTTTAATTCATCTGGAGTTAATTTTTGTACAAGGTGTCAGGAAGCGGTCCAGTTTCTGCTTTCTGCACATGGCTAGCCAGTTTTCCCAATACCATTTATGAAACAGGGAATCCTTTCCCCATTGCTTGTTTTTGTCAGGTTTGTCAAAGATCGCATGGTTGTAGACATATGGTTTTATTTGTGAGGCCTCTGTTTTGTTCCATTGGACTATATCTCTGTTTTGGTACCAGTACCATGCTGTTTTGATTACTGTAGCCTTGTAGTATAGTTTGAAGTCAGGTAGTGTGATGTGTGATGTCTCCAGCTTTGTTCTTTTTGCTTGGGATTGTCTTGGCTATGCAGGCTCTCTTTTGATTCCATATGAAGTTTAAGGTGGTTTTTTCCAGTTCTGTGAAGAAGGTCATTGGTAGATTGATGGGGATAGTGTTGAATCTGTAAATTGCTTTGGTGAGTATGGCCATTTTCACGATATTGATTCTTCATAACCATGAGCATGGAATATTTTTCCATCTGTTTGTGTCCTCTCTTATTTCCTTGAACAGTGGTTTATAGTTCTCCTTGAAGAGGTCCTTTACATTCTTTGTTAGTTGTATTCCTAGGTATTTTATTCTCTTTGTAGCAATTGTTAACTTGAGTTCGCTCTTGATTTGGCTCTCTGTTAGTCTGTTATTGGTGTATAGGAATGCTTGTGATTTCTGCACATTGATTTTGTATTCTGAGACTTTGCTGAAGTTGCTTATCAGCTTAAGGAGGTTTTGGGCTGAGATGCTGGGGTCTTCTAAATACACAATCATGTCATCTGCAAATAGAGACAATTTGACTTCCTCCTTTCCTAACTGAATACCCTTTATTTCTTTTTCTTCCTGATTGCTCTGGATAGAACTTCCAATACTATATTGAATAGGAGTGGTGAGAGAGGGCATCCTTGTCTAGTGCCAGTTTTCAAGGGGAATGCTTCCTGTTTTTGCCCATTCAGTATGACATTGGCTGTGGGTTTGTCGTAAATAGCTTTTGTTATTTTGAGATACATTCTATCGGTACCTAGTTTACTGAGAGTTTTTAGCATAAATGGCTGTTGAATTTTGTCTAAGGCCTTCTCTGCATCTATTGAAATAATCATGTGGATTTTGTCTTTGGTTCTGTTTTTGTGATACATTACATTTATAGACTTGCATATGTTGAACCAGCCTTGCATCCCTGGGATGAAGCCTACTTGATCGTGATGGATAAGCTTTTTGATGTGCTATTGCCATCGGTTTGCCAGTATTTTACTGAAGATTTTTGTGTCGATGTTCATTATGGATTTGGCCTGAAGTTTTCATTTTTTCTTGAGTCTCTGCCAGGTTTTGGTATCAGGATGATGTTGGTCTCATAAAATTTTGGGAAGGATTCCTCTTTTTGTATTGTTTGGAATAGATTCAGAAGGAGTGGTTCCAGCTCCTCTTTGTTCACCTGTAGAATTCAGCTATGAACCATCTGGATGTGGCCTTTTTTTTGGTTGGCAGGCTATTAATTGCTGCTTTAACTTCAGCCCTTGTTATTGGTCTATTCAGTGTTTCAAGTTCTTCCTGGTTTAGGCTTGGGAGGATGCAAGTGTCCAGGAATTTATCCATTTATTCCAGGTTTACTGGTTTATTTGCATAGAGTTGTTTGTAATAATCTCTGATGGTAGTTGTATTTCTGTTTTGTATTGCAACTGTTTCATTCTTCTCTCTTTTCTTTATTAATCTGGCTAGCAGTCTATTTTGTTGATCTTTTCAGAAAACCAGCTCCTGGATTTATTGATTTTTTTGTAGGGTTTTTTGTATCTTATCTCTTTCAGTTCTGCTCTGATCTTACTTATTTCTTGTCTTCTGATAGCTTTTGAGTTTTTTTGATCTTGCTTCTCTAGCTCTTTCAATTTTGAAGATAGGGTGTCAATTTTAGATCTTTCCTTGCTTTACATGTGGGCATTTATTGCTATAAATTTCCCTCTAGATGCTGCTTTAAATGTGTCCCAGAGATTCTGGTATGTTGTGTCTTCATTCTTGTGGGTTTCAAAGAACATCTTTATTTCTGCCTTCATTTCATTGTTTATCCAGTCAGCATTTAGAAGCCAGTTGTTCAGTTTCCATGAGGTTGTGTGGTTCTGAGTTAGTTTCTTAATTCTGAGTTCTAATTTGATTGCCCTGTGGTCTGAGAGACTGTTTGTTATGATTTCCATTCTTTTGCGTTTGCTGAGGAGTGTTTTACTTCCAATTATGTGGTCAGTTTTAGAGTAGGTGTGATGTGGTGCTGAGAAGAATGCATATTCTGTGGATTTGGGGTGGAGAGTTTTGTAGATGTCTATTACATCCACTTGGTCCAGATCTGAGTTCAAGTTCTAGATATCCTTGTTAATTTTCTGTCTCATTGATCTGTCTAATACTGACAGTGGAGTGTTAAAGTCTCCAGCTATTATGTTGTGGGAGTCGAAATCTCTTTGTAGGTCATTAAGAACTTGCTTTATGTATCTGGGTGCTCCTGTGTTGGCTGCGTATATATTTAGGATTGTTAGCTCTTCTTGTTGCATTGATCCTTTTACCATTATGCGATGTTTCCTTCTTTGTCTCTTTTGATCTTTGTTGGTTTAAAGCCTATTTTATCAGAGATGAGGATTGCAACTCCTGCTTTTTTTTGCTCTCCATTTGCTTGGTAAATCTTCCTCTATCCCTTTAGTTTGAGCCTATGCATGTCCTTGCACATGAGATGGGTTTCCTGAATACAGCACGTTGATGGGTCTTGACTTTTTATCCAATTTGTCAGTCTGTGTCTTTTGATTGAGGCATTTAGCCCATTTACATTTAAGGTTAATATTGTTATGTGTGAACTTGATCCTGCCATTTTGATGCTAGCTGGTTGTTTTGCCCATTAGTTGATGCAGTTTCTTCATAGTGTTGATGGTCTTTACTATTTGGCATGTTTTGGGAGTGGCTGGTACTGGTTGTTCCTTTCCATGATTAGTGCTTCTTTCAGGAGCTCTTGTATGGCAGGCCTGGTAGTGATGAAATCTCTCAGCAAGTGCTTGTTCATGAAGGATTTTATTTCTCCTTCACTTATGAAGCTTAGTTTCTCTGGATATGAAATTCTAGGTTGAAAGTTCTTTTCTTTAAGTGTGTTGAATATTGGCCCCCACTCTTTTCTGGCTTGTAGGGTTTCTGCCAAGAGATCTGCTGTGAGTCTTATGGGCTTCCCTTGGTCAGTGACCCAACCTTTCTCCCTGGCTGCCCTTAGCATTTTTTACTTCATTTCAACACTGGTGAATCTGAAGACTATGTGCCTTGGGGTTGCTCTTTTTGAGGAATATCTTTGTGGTGTTCTCTGTGTTTCCTGGACTTGAATGTTGGCCTGCCTTGCTAGGTTGGGGAAGTTTTCCTGGATAATATCAAGGCAGAGTGTTTTCCAGCTTGGATTCATTCTCCCCGTCACATTCAGGTACACCTATCAAACATAGCTTAGGTCTTTTCACATAATCCAATATTTCTTAGAGGTTTTGTTCATTTCTTTTCACTCTTTTTTCTCTAATCTTGTCTTCTCACTTTATTTCATTGAGTTGATCTTCAATCTCTGATATCCTTTATTTTGCTTGATGAGTTTGGCTTTTGAAACTTGTTTATGCTTCATGAAGTTCTCGTGCTGTGTTTTTCAGCTCCATCAAGTCATTTATTTTCTTTTCTAAGTTGTTTGTTCCGGTTAGCATTTCATCTAACCTTTTTTCAAGATTCTTAGTTTCTTTGCATTGGGTTAGAACATATTCTTTTAGCTCTGAGAAGTTTGTTATTACCCACCTGCTGAAGCCTGCTTCTGTCAGTTCATCAGACTCATTCTCCATCCAGCTTTGTTCCCTTGCTGGTGAGGAGTTGTATATCTTGGAGGAGAGGCATTCTGGTTTTTGGTGTTTTTCATCCTTTTTGCACTGGTTTTTCTCATCTTTGTGGATTTATCTACCTGTGGTCTTTGAAGTTGGTGACTTTCAGATGGGGTTTCTGAGTGGATGTCCTTTTTGTTGATGTTGAAGCTATTTCTTTCTGTTTTTTAGTTTTTTTTTTCCACAGTCAGGCCCCTCTGCTGCAGGACTGCTGGGGGTCCACTCCAGACCCTGCTTGCCTGGGAATCACCTGTGGGGTTGCAGAAAAGTAAGGGTTTCTGCCAGTTTCTTCTTCTGTTATCTTCATCCTAGAAGGGTACCTGCCAGATGTCAGCCAGAGCTCTCCTTTATGGGGTGCCTCTTTTGATATACAAGGGTTGGGGAGCCGCTTGAGGAGACAGTTTGTCCCTTATCAGAGTTCAAGTGCTGCTCTGTTGAGAGCTGCTGGGCAGGTGTGTTTAAGTCTGCTGCAGCAGAACTCACAACCACCTCTTTTCCAAGTGCTCTGTCCTGGGAAGGTGGGGCTTTATTTGTAAGACCTTGACATGCTGCTGCCTTTTATCAGAGATGCCCTGCCCAGCAAGGAGGGAGTCTAGTCACAGTCTGCCAGCAGAGGTGTTGCTGAGCTGCCGTAGGCTCTGTCTAGCTGCTGTGTAAACTTTCTTGTGGTTTTGTTTACAGAGGTACAGTTAGAACTGCCTCAGTAATGGCGGACTTCCTTGGTAATGGTGGACTGCCTCGGTAGTGATGGATTGCCTGGGTAATGTCAGAAGCCCTTCCCCATACAGAGCTCAACCATCTTGGGTCAAGCTCAAATTGCTGTACTTGCTGCAAAATTCTCAAGCCAGAGCATTTCAGATTGCTGGTCTTTGTGGGGGTGGGACCCACTGAGCTAGATCACCTGGCTCCCTGCTTTCAGCCCCCTCTTTTTCAGTTGAATGGGTGGCTCTGTCTCCCTGACATTCCAGGCACCAGTTGAAACGGTCACCCAGGTTTGTGTGAGTTTTGTGTGGAAACCTGCCGCACTGGCTGAAACTGCCATGCTGGAAACTCATGACACTTTTCGGCCCGGGAATCTCCTGGTCTATGTGCTGTAAAAACTGCGGGAGAAGCACAATATTTAAACCGGAGTGTTGGAGTGGCTGGAAAAGCCCCCGATGGCCTCTGTTGGGTAGGGAGGGGGGTCCTCCAGGGATTGCACTTCCTGAGTAATGCAGTGCCCCACCCTGCCTCAGCTTGCCTTTCTTGAGCTACACCCACTGTGCAACCAGTCCCATTGAGATGCACCTGGTTCCTCCTTTGAAAATGAGGGGATCACTCACCCTCTGTGTAGCTCTTGCTGGGAACTGCAATCCAGAGCTATTCATATTCAACCATGTTGCTTTGTCCTCAATGATCACCATTCTAATTGGTGTGAGATGTTATCTCATTTTGGTTTTAATTTGCATTTCTCTAATAACCAGTGATGATGAGCTTTTTTTCATATGTTTGTTGGCTGCATAAATGTCTTCTTTTGAAAAGTGTCTGTTCTTATTCTTTGTCCACTTTTTGATGGGTTTTTTTTTTCTTGTAAATTTGTTTAAGTTCCCTGTAGTTTCTGGATATTAGCTCTATGTCAGATGGATAGATTGCAAAAATTTTCTCCCATTCTGTAGGTTGCCTATTCACTCTGATGACAGTTTCTTTTGATGTGCAGAAGCTCTTTAGTTTAATTAGATTTAATTTGTTCTTTTTGGCTTTTGCTGCAATTGCTTTTGGTGTTTCAGCCATGAAGTTGTTACCTATGCCCTGAATGGTATTGCCTAGGTTTTCTTCTAGGGTTTTTATGGTTTTAGGTATTACATTTAAGTCTTTAATCCATCTTGAGTTAATTTTTGTGTAAGATGTAAAGAAGGGGTCCAGTTTCAGTTTTCTGCATATGGCTAGCCAGTTTTCCCAATACCATTTATTAAACAGGAAATTCTTTCCCCATTGCTTGTTTTTGTCAGGTTTGTCAAAGATCAGATGGTTGTAGATGTGTGGTTATTTGTGAGGCCTCTGTTTTGTTCCATTGGTCTATATATCTGTTTTGGTACCAGTACCGTGCTGTTCTGGCTACTGTAGCCTTGCAGTATAGTTTGAAGTCAGATAGCGTGATGCCTCCAGGTTTGTTCTTTTTGCTTAGCATTGTCTTGGCTATATGGGCTCTTTTTTGGTTTCATATGAAATTTAAAGTAGTTTTTTTTTTCTAATTTTGTGAAGAAATTCAACGGTAGCTTGATGAGAATAACACTGAATCTATAAATTACTTTGGGCAGTATGGCCATTGTTACCATATTGATTCTTCCTATTCATGAGCATGGAACGTTTCTTCATTTGTTTGTGTCCTCTCTTATTTCCTTGAGCAGTGGTTTGTAGTTCTCTTTGAAGAGGTCCTTCACATGCCTTATAAGTTGTATTCCTAGGTATTTTATTCTCTTTGTAGCAATTGTGAATGCGAGTTCGCTCAAGATTTGGCTCTCTGTTAGTCTGTTATTGGTGTATAAGAATGCTTGTGATTTCTGCACATTGATTTTGTATTCTGAGACTTTGCTGAAGTTACTTATCAGCTTAAGGAGATTTTGGCCTCAGATGATAGGGTTTTCTGGATATACAAACATGTCATCTGCAAACAGAGATAATTTGACTCCTTCTCTTCCTATTCGAATACCCTTTATTTCTTTCTCTTGCCTGACTGCCCTGACCAGAACTTCCAATACTATGTTGAATAGGAGTGGTGAGAGGGCATCCTTTTCTTGTGCCAGTTTTCAGAGGGAATGCTTCCAGCTTTGCCCATTCAGTAGGATACTGGCTGAGGGTTTGTAAAAAAGAGCTCTTATTATTTTGGGATGTGTTCCATCAAAACCTAGTTTATTGAGTGTTTTTCGCATGAAGGAGTGTTGAATTTTATCGAAAGCCTTTTTTGCATCTTTTGAGATAATCATGTGGTTTTTGTCATTGGTTATGTTTATGTGATGGATTATGTTTATTGATTTACATATGTTGAAGCAGTCTTGCATCCCAGGGATGAAGCTGACTTGATCATGGTGGATAAGCTTTTTAATGTGCTGCTGGATTCAGTTTGCCAGTATTTCATTGAGGATTTTCACATCAATGTTCATCAGAGATGCTGGCCTGAAATTTTCTTTTTTTTCTTGTGTCTCTGCCAGGTTTTGGTATCAGGATGATGCTGGTCTTCTAAAATGAGTTAGGGAGGAGTCTGTCTTTTCCTGTTGTTTGGAATAGTTTCAGAAGGAATGGTACCAGCTCCTCTTTGTACCTCTTTTTTTATTTGGGTGTGAATCTGTGTGGTCCTGGGTTGTTTTTTTTTTTTTTTTTTGTTTTTTTTTTTTTTTTGGCTCATAGGCTACTAATTACTGCCTCAATTTCAGACGTTGTCCATTCAGGGATTCAACTTCTTTTTGGTTTAGCCTTGGTAGGGTGTATGTGTCCAGGAATTTATCTATTTCTTCTATATTTTCTAGTTTATTTGTGTAGAGATGTTTATACTATTCTCTGATGGTAGTTTTTATTTCTGTGGGATCAGTGGTGATCTCTCCTTTATCATTTTTTTTAATTTTGTCTACCTGATTCTTCTCTCTTTTCTTCATTATTAATCTGGCTAGTGGTCTATCTATACAAAGCAAGGTCTGTTTTTTAAGTTTTAATGTGTGTAAGACTTGTACTTGGTGCTATGGCATGAAACAAGGCATATTTAACTGATTTAAATATGTCTGATAAATGTTGGCTAATAAGTAGAAATTAAGAGTAGACTCAATATGGTATTTAAGAGGTTAGAAGATGGGGAACTTTCTAGGGACTTGACTTATTAGGGAATGCCCTATGGAAGAGGTGGTAGGGCTTGGCCTGTGCTGACTTGACAGCTACCACTTCACTCCCATGTCTGAATAAACAATTTCAATCCATTTAAACTACTATTTGAACAGGGGTCTGATACGATTAAAAAATGTAAAAAATATTTTTACTTTGTATTGAGTTATACTCTGATTAGTTATTAAATGAAGACAATTTCCCATAAGTTCTTCTAGAGATGAGAAAATTAGTTATGGGTGAGCATAGTCCATTAATTATTTCATGTACCTAAAGATCCCCAGTGAATTCCATGGCTTCACAACATGGCCCCAGAGTGTTAAATTTTGCTTTTGATTCTCTGCATTTGCTGAAGATGAGCGAAATTGGATGAATCCCTGTTGACTATGCATCTGAAGCAGCTACTGTGTGTTGTTTATTTCCCTAGAGAGAAAGAATTCTATAACATCCTGCTTTTAGTAAAATTATGCCTCTTTCTCCCCAAAGATTTTCACATGTAAGTAGGCTAGATAAACTCTAGGAGTTCATAGTGACAGACCTCTGGGTATAGAGAAATATCCCCATATTAGTTTAAAGATTAGTTTTAATTATGAAATATTTCAAACATGCAGAGAAGCATAGGAAATAATGTAATAAAGACTGTGCACCCTGCACCTAAATGTAACAAATGTCAACATTTTGCATATATATATATATATATATATATATATATATATATATATGGGCAAATATAGACCTCTTTCTCTCTCTTCTTTTAAGAAATAGAATAGTTATCAATACAGCTAATGCCACCCTTTGCATTACTTCCACTCCCTGTTCTCCAGAAGAAGTTGCTATTCTGAAGTTGGTTGATCTATGTTACTTCCTTGAATACTTAAATTTTTACTTGCTATGTAGATATCAAGAAACAAAACATACCGTTATTTATGTGGTTTATGATTTTACATAAATGACATCAGAATGTATATATCACTGCACTTGCATTTTGCAGTCAGCATTATGTTTTTGAGATTTATCCATATTGATGTATGCGAACCTAGTATACTCACTTCAACTGCTTTATAGTATTTTATTGTCTGAGTCAGTCATGGTTTATTTAAGCTCTGTTTGCTATCACTGAGGCTTCTTTTGCATGTGTGTATGTTTCCTTGGGAGGAGCACGTTAAAAGCGGAATCGCTGCATCATGATTTAGTGTAGGCTCCTGAAAGGCAGAAACTGTGTGATAGCACAAAAAATTCATTTCTTATTCTGTAATATCCCAGAACAGGTGCTCACATCAGTGGGTGTGTGATAGTTCACTGTGTGTCAACTTCACTGGATCACATGATTCCCTGATTATCTGGTTAAATATTATTTCCACATGTTTCTGCAATGTAAGGTGTGACTTCATAGAGGAAGAGGTTAGCATTTGAATTGGTGAACTGAGTCAAAGAGATGACCCTCTCCCAGGTGGGTGAGCTTCATCCAACCCCCTGAGAAGCTGAATAGAACAAAAGGTGGAGGAAGGGAAGATTGGCTGATTCTCTGCTTGAGTGCTTGAGCTGGAACATCAGACTTCTCCTGACCTCAGTACTCCTGGTTCTCAGGCCTTGAGATTGGAACTAGAATCTATAGCATGGGCTTTTCAGCTCTCCAGCCTTAAAATGACATTACTGGTTTTCCTGGGTCTCTGGCTTGCAGACAGCAGATCATGACCTTCTCAGCCTCCTTTTCATAATCACATTAGCCAATACCTTACAATACATCTACATCTCTCTATATATGTCTGTCTGTCTGTCTATCTATCTATCTATTATCTATCTATCTGCCTACTTAACTTTCTATCCATCTATTCTGTTGGTTTTGTTTTTCTGGAGAACCATGAGTAATACAAAATGGTTCTCCTCAGTGAAGCGACTCAGGGACTCATTTTTCTTCCAGCTGTGTCTCCATCTTTCCCTGGGCAATTCATGATCCGCATGCACCTGCAGGAAGTAGAAAGACAGCATGGGGAGAGACATTCACTCTTATAAGCTCTAGGTTGAAATGGCACAGACCACTTATACTGTTTCCAGAAATATAACTGATTAGTTATTTATGCACACTCTGGGCAATTATCCTTATTATGGAGTCATTCACAGTAGAGGTTGTCTTTAGCCTGTTACTTTCAGGTCAGCTTTCACAAACTGCCTGGATTATTTTGGATAATAAAATTACCCTACATTTTCTCCTTGTAGGCAATGATGGAGTACATGCAATCACAAATACCTTGGGCCGTACTTAGGTTAATTGATAACTTAAAAGAAATGGAGAATCAGATCAGAGCATAAGAAAAAAGGCAACTTTGTTTCTTAAGGTAGATCATAATGGTTAATGGAGTTTGTTCAGCTGGTTGGGTCTGGGACCTGCAGGTAGGAAGGCACGGCTAAGATCAGTATTGCAGACTGGCCTCCTCCTGCCACCTAGAGGCCTGATGATAGCAGCCTTCATGAAATATTGCACAAGGCAAATTGACAGATTTGGTACCCTCCTCAATTGGTAAGATTGATTGGAGTGACTGAGTGATTGGTATACTCAGAAAAGTTTACCAGAAGTGAACACAATGTAGAAAAGAGGATGCATGTTGCTGGAAGTCAATTCTCTATGTGTCTCCAACATTTCTGCACAGCATGCAAGCAGAGGCACTGATTACCTTTGTTCTGGACTGTCTTAAATCTGGTTTCCTAATGATCATGAATGTCTTTTTGGAGCAAAGAGCAAGTCATGCTTAGAGTCCATTATATAAGAATTGGATCTCCTAACCTTAGGATTTTCCTCCTATAACTCAACCCACTCTGTGTGCAGGTATCACCTTGTCCTCTTCAAGTCTCCCCATGAAAAGTGGGGCTTGGGGAACTGGCACAAGAAAGTGCTGATATTCTGGCTGCAATTGTTGCTGTCAGTAATAAAGACCTTTGCCTCTGACCCAGGAGACTTGTGTCTTCTCTCAGCATTCATGATAATGTAGCAGGCTAACTTGTTAGATTTTAAGCAGGGTAAAATGTCACATCTTTCAAAGTTCGTGGCAATGAGAAAATAGAACATAATGTGGGTGATCTTGGGAGAGGAACCTAAACACCATGAGTCTCTTATTTCACATATTTTGTAAGTAAAAGGACTTGGGCTAGATCAGATTACTGGTAAGCCCCCTGCCAGTCTGAAGAGCTGTGGTTCTATGATTCTTTGGGGGTAGTGCTTAGACCTTTGCTCTGCAGGACTGCAGTGGAATATGTCTGGTTATTCAATGCTGGTCAAAACCTTGAGTGCTTGCTTCTCTTTAGCACTTTTTGCTTTACTCTCCTATATCTTGACAATGTATGCTTTCATTTTAAGGTGTATTTAAATGGTGAATTTTTTCGTAGAACATGAGAGAAATCATCGTTTTCTTATTTACTTTTTATTTTTGTTTTTGAGATGGAGTCTCACTCTGTCACCCAGGCTGGGGTGCAGTGGTGCAATCTTGGCTCACTGCTACCTCTGCCTCCTGCTTTCAAGCAATTCTTGTGCCTCAGCCTCTCAAGTAGCTGGGATTACAGGTGCCCACCATTCCACTTGGCTAATTTTTGTATTTTTAGAAGAGATAGGGTTTCACCATGTTGGCCAGGCTGGTCTCAAACTCCTGGCCTCAAGTGATCTGCCCACCTTGGTCTCCCAAAGTGCTGGGATTACAGGCCTAAGCCACCATGCCAGACTGATATATCATTTTCAAAAGTATAGTTCCATAATGTAATCTACAGTTAAAGACATAGAGGGCATTTTAAAGACAATCCCTAATTTAGCTGGTGATTTAAGGAAATCCATGTGTGTGGCCTCCGTTTTAGCGGACAGAATATCAAGGCAGTTCTGCCATCCAGGCTTGTCTGAGGAGCCTCAGGGCAGTATGAATCTGCATTTCATTGCCTATGAAGGAAACAGATCAGAAGCTAAGCAAAGGGCACTGACTCAGGACACTTACCTTAGGACCCCTTGTTTGTTTTGAATATCAAATCAGTTGTCTTCTGTGTCGTGGTGAAGATTTGACGCTGACCAACTTGGTTGCTAATGATGTCTTTCCATGTGGGACTCTGTAAGTCTTGACTGGAGGGTAGAGGGCAGAGAGAGTCCTGAGTGGAAAAATGGTCAGGAGAGATCTGTTTTATTTTTTTGATTTTTTGCAGGGTCTTAAAGCATGATTGTGACCGAGGCATTTGCTCTTTGCACTTCAAATGATTTTTTAACTCAAATGCTATTCCTCCTGTACACGACAAGAGGTGATGGGTCAAATGTTGGCGAGGGCTTGATTGACAGGGCAGAAGCCCAAGCCTGGAAGGAAGGCAGAAGGGGAGGAAAACCATGAAAGGCACTGCAGAGAGAAGCTACCGCTTGGGCAGAGGCAGCCCCAGCGCTGTGTGGAAGCCTGCTTTCCTGGCTTGCTTCCCTAATCTTTATATTCAAGCCATATACCTCAGGGCCTGTGAATCAACACACTTGCTTATTTACTGCTCCTTCCCTGGAACACTGAGCAGCTTTGGCTTGACGGGGTGTGCAGATACCTATTCTATCTCTAGGACCAGTGGTAGAAAAAGACTCTTGTCCTTCCCGGTCACCTAGAGAGAGGCTTTCGCAAGGGCATGTCCTGCAGTCTTTCAAGCTGCATCATTGCATGCAGATATCCTCACATTGTCAGATGCTGCATAAGCCCCATAAACTCTGTGATGCTCTTAAATCTTCTTGAAGTGATGTTATCTTTTCACACTGCATCTTCTCCTGCATTTTCCTATGCATTCTTCAAGCTGTAATTCTCTAACTTAAAAAGTCCAGCTGTCAAGGAAACTTGCTTTTTTCTCATTAAGACCCGGAACCACAAGAGTGTCTGATTAAATTAACCACAAGTTCCAGAGCACAAGCAGTGCTCTGTTTAATCTTCGATTTTCTTATTCATACAGGAGTAATGGAAATACTTTTCTCCTTCCTATTACTTTGGACTCCCTGGGTACTGGGACACTTCCTTGTTGCTGGCTCTGAAAAGCCATGTGTCTCATAAACGGTAGTCGGAATAGATCAGCGTTGTATATATTCGAGTACATTTCTTACCTATAAAGTAAGATATGAGAGGGAGGAGGAATATATCCTAGGTAGAAGAGAATATTTCATATTTCAAAATCACATTTATTCAGAAACAGAGTGTATCCCAATATTCAATACACAGAAAGGCAGCATTATAACTGCTTTTTCCTTCTCTCCTCACCTGACTGTGCTTTTTCTTACCTGTTTTATCTTTTCATTTTAGTTCTGCACTTCACCTTGTCCTCCCCTCTTATCTACCTCTCTCTGAATTTATTAATCAAGTAATCCATCTTTACTGTGTAGGCAGCGCCGCCACCACAAATCCTGCAGCTTCTCACGCTGACTGTACAGTAAACCTCTTTGAGAAGCCTCAGAATGGTGACTGGTTGCATAAAGTAGATTATGCCTGTCTGGAGTCCCCTGGAAATTGTTGTATTCCACTTATTGCCTGTCTTTAAAATGAAAATATCAAGATAGTTTATCTTTGAAATGCTCCTCTCCAGACTATGTAGTTGAAATCGTAATAGTATCATGAATTCAGTTTAAAACAACAATCTATTTATTCAAAATACTCTCTTCACAATACTATGCCTCAGAAATGTTCTCTAAAGCTATGCATTTTAGCATTGTTTTTACTATGCTAATTAATTGAGGTGAAAAGTATACTTGATGTTGTTAGGGGACAGGGAAGGAAAGAGAGAGCTTGAGACAGAAAGAAAATTACCTTTTTAATGGTGCTATAATCTAAAAGTCCGTCTGGAGATGAAAGCATTTCAGAAATGTGATTTGCTCTTCTGTCTCTGTCTTTGTCTTTCAAATACATACCACCTTAGTGAAGAGGTTGGTCATCTATTACTTTGACAATTCTACTTTATACCCTATAATACCAGGACTTAAAGATAGATGCATTTAAGGCTACTCACTCACTTATTTCTTTCCTCTCAGATGAGCGGTCAGAATTGCAGGCAAAAGTTGAGGCTATTTCTTACAGCTCTCCCTGTATTTAGCCCAGAGGTTCTCATCTGGGACTGATTCCTCCCCACTCCCTCCAGGGGATGTTTGGAGACATTTTGGATTGTCACAACTGTGTGTGAGGGTATTACTGGCATCTAGTGGGTAGAGAGAATGGAGATGCTATTTAGTATCCTGTAATACCTAGGACAGCCCCCCACAACAAAAAATTATGTGGTTCTAATGTCCATAGTGCTGAGGAGACTGAGAAGTCCTGATTTATACTAACCAGATTTAGTGGCAAATGCTGGAGGCAGGAACAGGCAGAGAAAATATGGGAAGAAAATAAAAATAAATCAAGAAGTTACTGCAGGCCTGATAGACACATTCACATATGTCATTTCTTTCATTTAATCCTCATAGAAATTCTTGTAAGTATAATTGTTCCTTCTTTTATTTTTTTCTTCTTTCAAAGGAGGAATCTGAGACCCAGATAAGTTAAGTGATGTGTTTTAAGTCACGTGACTCAGGAAGTGTAATTCTGACGCCCATGGTTTTACTGTATATCCTCACTGGGAGCAGGAAGACAATTATCCATTCAGATCTCAGAGTGGAGAGAATAGAGGCCAGATTGGTACACTTCACCAATGGATTTATACATGTAGATGCTCATACTGTATCAAATAACCAACGTCCATCCATTTTTTGGATAGTTTTAATTTCAAACACTTGGAAAGCTATTATTTGTATCGTATGTTTCTTTTGGAAAAATACGATCATTCTTCTTTTTCTGTTTTTTTAAAAATCATCCTTAAGAAACTTCACCAATCACTTAAATCTTGGGCCATGGTGTATGATATATTACACAAAAATGTGTAGGGAGAGGTCAGTGTGCCATGGGCCATGAATTAAGAACACGTCAACTACGGATGCTCTACTAAAAGCTTAAGTCAGAAAAGAATAACTTTTAGGACTGAAAATTGTTAGGTATAGAATGTCTTCTCAAAAGAACTGAATCATCCTTTTCTCTGATTATTTTGAAAAACAAAATAGATTTTCATCCACTGAAATGATTTAGTACTTTCTTCCTTGAAGATTCCCATCATAAGTTTGTTTTTCTTTCTATGGTCACAATTTTTATCAACTACAATACAGATGGGGATTAAAACATTTCCCATCACAATTTGTCTTCTTTGGGAGTTTTGAAGCGTAAATGACAAGTGACAATGGAAAAGGCCATTTCTTTCCATTGACCTTGTCCTTTTGGAATCAGCATCTTCAGAAGTGAAGGTTGGGCATTTGCATTTTCCATAAGTTCCACAGGAGGTTTTATTTTAACAAGCATAGTGCTTTGAATTCAGTGCCACTCAATAATTCTCACTGATAATTCCCTTGGTGGTTGCCCATCCCATCTGCTCTGGGGCCAGCCTGGAACCTAAACCAAATCTACATTTGTTAGACCTTTAAAAGGATTTTTGTCCCAAATGTTATAAGTAGATTTTTTAAATGTGGTTGTGAATAACTCTTAAAAGTATAAAGCTATTACCATAGAAAAATAGTGTTAGTTTTTCATAATAGAGGCCTAAAACTCCGGAAATTTAATTTCTCTGATTTTTTCTGAGGTTTTCAATCTGGTAAGTGGAAATAAGAGTAAAATCCTTACCTTGTTTATAAGTTTAAGGATAGACTGAAATAATATATAAAACATATTTAGTGAACTGAAAAAGATGTAAGATATTTATTATAGTTTTTATTTCTTGACATTTTATTTTTTTTTTGACAACTTGGGTCTTTAAACTTGACTTTTGGTTTTAGAGGGATACTGCATCTATGTTTTTAAAATAGAATTATTTTTCTGAGGTGGAATCAGACCTACAGATATGTATGGTTTAGCTCACTCAGTGTTTAAAAATTAAAAAAAAAATCAGTTGTCAATACTTAAAAATTAAGCAATTTCACATAAAAATTGAGGATTCTGACTTAAGTTGAGAAACCGGAATACTTAACCTATGTATGCCCAGTGCAGCAATCAGTTTCAGTTCAATCTAACCTTGTCTAGATCCTACAGGGGTGTGAATTTGTCACCCATACTTTACAACTGAAGTTTTCAAAGTGTGGACCAAGACCCCCAGAGTTAGCATTGCTGAGAATGTATTGGACATGGTAATTCTAGGGCCTCTGCCCAGGCATCCTGAACCAGAAGCTCTGGCAGTCTGGCCTAGGAAACTGTTTTGTCAAGCTTTCTTGGGGATTTGGGTACACACTGGAGCCTAAGAACCACTGCTCCACAACATCTCAGTCCAATGGTCCATGACCTAATTCCTGAACTTGTCAAGTGCTGGGACAGTCAATCTTGCTTCTGATTGTTATAGAGGGCTTCCATTCATTGAGCCACATTTTATTTCCTTGCCAGGTTTTAAATTTTTTGCTCATTTTGGACTTGAGATAAGAAAAACAATATCCTCGTGGTCCTTAGCATTTTCAACTAACAGCAGCAATTTGTGAGGATAAGTCCTCTGACCCCATGTTGATCAACTGACCTCTTGCCACTCTTGAGGCCATCCTTATAACTGTCTGTTGAGCACATTCTTTAAAAAAAAAAACTCAGTTTCTCCTCTTTCAAAACCAAGCAGTTTTAAGCAGCTCTGAAAGGAATGTAAATCTGTGCTTTTATTTTGACATTTCTTCCAACATTGATTAGATAATTTCTGATCTGTTTATTGTTTTGTACTACAGTGTGAAATTTCTAGAGATTACATTCCATTGGAGTTCCCCTCCTCGAGGGAAAATTCATAGTATAAGAACTAACTGTTATAATATAAAACCAATATTCTTGTGAGATTTGTAAATTAAATTTTCTTTCCAACTTTTGTTTAATATATTCAGTGTCACCTTGTAAGGCAACTGAGATAATTTTGTGTACCCTATCAATTTGTTTCTTGTTTGACATCTGTGTTTGTTTATATAGCTTTCAGAAGTGGAGAATTCTGTTGCCAATTAATGTTGATGGTTTTGAGTTAGAGAGAAGAGAGTTTGCTGATAAATGAAAGTTTTTGTTTTTTAGTTGTGTTTTATTGTAGCTGAGCATTTTCCAAATAAATATTCACTGACTTTATTGAATACTTCAATTGGGTAATGGAATCACAGGCTTTCTGAGAAGTAGGGCTCAAATATAATTTTTATTTATGGGAGATTCTTCTGCTGTTGAACAGTGGGACAACAGAAAATACATTAAAAGAATAACTTCAAGTAAGATATTGACCAAGTTTATGTTTCCTTGTGAAGGTGAAATCTTGGGCAAAGGCAACTTCTCAAACAACTGTAACATAGCCATTTTTAAGATATTGTCTATTAAAATAGGAGCTCCTGACTTCTGTTCTTGCAGGTTGGTTTCGTAATCACCTAGGGACAATATTAAAAATAATACTTCGGTAGCTTTGTGGTTGGGACTGGGAAGATGTATTTTATGCCCCTTCCCAAGTGATTTTTAATATGTAGCTGGATTTGGAAATCATGCTAAATCACACGTTGTCTCTTTTAAAAAGAGCCAAAAGAGAAAATTTTTCAGCCCATAGGACCAGGAAATTTTATGCCTCTCCAAAGTATCTGCTACCTTTTGATCTTATAGGACAATTATAAATGTTATAATGAATTGTTTTTCTCTTTTAGATTTCTCTATAAGCTCAAAGGCAGTTTTGACCCCCATTAGCTATTGTGTAGAATTGGACTTTCTAGAATAAATTTTTATATCCTATTTTTTTTGCTCTGGCTTTACTTTAGCATTATTTCCATATTTTTCCACTCTGATCTCTGTTTTAATTTAATTTTTATTTTATGGTATTTTAAATCATGTTTGAAGTCATAATAAGTTTTTTTGGTATAAGGAATAGTATAAATAAATATGATAGCTGTAGCAAAAAGACTGCCACAGAGGTCATTAATGGGGCTATTTTATGGAGTGTTACTCAGTAATCTGAACTAACTGCTGTTGAACTTAGGACTGTTTTCCATATGCAATGATTCTGTGACAGCTAAGTTAAAAAACAGAACTGTGGTCATAGAGTTTATGGGATTATATGTTCTATATTCCTCTTTATGGGCTTTACAATGTACATAATAGTGTAAAGACTCTGAAAGACATGCAATAAAGACATTTTAAAATCTTTAATCCAACATTTCCCAAGCTTTTCAAAAACCAATGACTGTCTCCCTCCCCCCAGAACACATGTTAACATTTCCAGAACAATATTTTATTTGAGGAATGCCATATTATTGCTATGTTTGAAAATGCTTAATGGCAATATAGATAAAATGAAGAAAGCTATAGTGTTGGACAAACAGAAATTATCAATCACAGTGGAGGGAAATAAGCTGAGTTAAGTGAGTAAACATTAGAGAAATTGGCACTTGTGACGAAGCATATATAATGAGAAGAAAAAGACAATATCATATTTCTATTCTTGCACTTGCAGAAGGAATAGTACTTACAGCACACATTTCAAGTACAATCAAGTAAATCTAAGCTCTTAGCTGATCTCTACTATGGATCCATCCTCTGGGTGGTATCATGTTAAGATGTTATGTAAATGAAGTAAGTAGTTGTCCCCTGCTATCCCCAGTGGTAGAGAGAATAACGGGAGGTCTAGGGATAAATCTGGTGGGTTTATGTGTCAGAGGTTAAGTCATGGGGGGAAGAATTTGTGTATGTATCAGTTAACCTCTCCCTGAGGACATGTGATCTTCCTGGGTGTTGCAGACATGTTGTACCTCCTGACAGCCTTGGTCAGAATGTGAATGAAAAAAAAAAGTTTCATGACTCCATACTTACTCACTTTTCCTATCTGTATCCCCGAGTGGCATGGGGAGAAACAGTTCTATTTTAGGGAAATTCTGCTCTGTTAAAGGAAATGTCTCATGTGACACCCTATTAATTGGTCACTTAGTTTCTTGGTCTTTACAACTCACAGTACATTTAAAATAATATTAAACACATTACTCTTACTTTTGAATGAACAGAAATTTAACAGAGGTGGAGAGAAACCAATCTAACACAATTCAGTTAGAAACACCTAACATGTGAAAGTATAACCTAAGTTATCCATGAAAATAAACGTGGAGTCTAATGGCAAAATGGTTAAGGGTGGGCTTAATGAGAGACAGGCATGAAATTAGAACATATAACACAGTGTGTACACAGGAGACTTTTCATTAAAGGAACTCAATACTTATTGTAAGAAGGTGCCCTATTCCTATTCTGTGAAGGTGCAATACTTCATATTGATATGACAATGTCTTATCAACAACATTGAAATCATTCAATGCAAATTCTGTTGCCCAAAGAAGTTAGTGGACTCAAACAGTTTTGCTAATCACTTTCAAGGCAATCTAAATCTTTAACATCGCAAGAGGTCTAGTCTATGATTTTTGTTTCATCATTAAGGTGATCACTTGAACCCATTCTCCTTTCCTGGGTGGCAACGTTTATTAACAGGCATCTTCTCTGTCTTTCTTTTCAAGTCTATTGCGCTCATTCATTGGCCCACGTAATGGGCTACATATCGCTTCCACTCCCAGCTCGGTGCTGAGAAAGTCACACGGTCTCACCCAGCCGCTGGGAAAGCAAGAAGCACATTCTACCAAGAGCATAGAACAGCGGCCCCCAACATTTTTGGCATCGAAACTGTTCCACCTCAGATCATCAGTCATTAGTTATATTCTTATAAGGAGCGCACAGCCTAGATCCCTCTTGTGAGCTGTCTGCAGTAGGGTTCACACTCCCATGAGAATTTAATGCTACCACTGATCTGACAGGAGGTGGAGTTCACACAGTAATGCTCACCTCCTGCTGTGCAGCCAGGTTCCTAACAGGGCACAAACCAGTACCCGTGTGTGGCCCAGGCATTGGGAACCCCTGGCCTGGAAGGAGAGGAAAAACTGATAAGGTGGAGCAGTTGAATGACAACCACAGTGGTGCTGGGGTGAATTTCATTGAACCAGTATGATGTCACTTCCCTTTTTACTGTTTTCATTTCCCCCTCCCATCAGCTATTTAGCACTTTTAGCTTGAGCTATATGTAACTTTGTTTCCTAAAATTGATGGTCCTAGTTCCTGCCCTGTGTCTAAGCTAGCTAAATGCTGATAGACGCATTCCCTGACCTCTCCAGGCCTAATTTTATCAACGAGAAATAGATGGATTAGGAGAACTTTAAGAGACCCACAAATGAAAATTTTATGACTTCATGAAAAGGCAAAAATAAATCCTTCTCTTTTGATTATCTTGCACTGACCAAGCAGGTAACATAGGCCGTATATGGCCAGGGAGACATAATCCAGCAGTGGAGAGATAAGCAACGGAGGGGCACTAGTGTTGAGCTGGGAGAGATATTAAGGATAACCTACTGAGGTGGACCTTAGACTCTAATACAAGTTCAAAGACAGATAAAGGATAGTGAGGAAATGCTCAAATCTAGACTCTTCTACCTTTTTTATGTAGTGGTGATTCAGTGATTACTTAAAGTGAACATATACACACATAGTAGTGATTTAGTGATTACTTAAAGTAAATACACACACACACACATGTAAATTCCCCCCAACAAGGCAAGACACTGAATGGCTAACTTCAAAATTCAGGCAGTGAGTCTTTTTTTAGGATGTCAGTGAAATACACCTAGGGCTTCTGTTTTATGGTTTGCACAGGGTGATCATGATCCTTACAAATGTCTTTCACCTGCTGGCAAGGTAACCAAATGACAGCATGGAATTTTTGAAAGCTGAATGATTTTTCATCAGTTGAGTTAGAAAAACTACAGAAATAAGTGACAGCAGTTGTCTTGGTAAGGCATGTTTTCAGTAATTGAGATCATTTGCATTGCTCTAACTTGCATTTTAAACTATGTACAACGTTTTCAAATTATGACTTTCTAAAGTAAACATATTGGTTCATACACTCGAGTAGGTGGATTTAACACAGCAAGGAAAGGCCAGAGCAAGTGCCTGGGCCTGCTGTGCCACAGTCAGGGCAGAGCTCTTTACACAAAGGCTGATTATTGGTAATAGAAGCGGAGTGGAAAACAGCCTCTAGGCTCTGCAAAGTGGCTACAGACACAAGCAAAGGAAAGGCTCCACTTACCCACATTCATCTGCTTAGATGTCTACTCTGATCTCCTGCCTCTGTCTTCTTACATAGTAATTTTACTAATCAGTCACCACATACAGGGAAGCTGCCTGAAAGTAAAGCTCACACAAAGAAATGAGACAGATTGAGAATGTAAATCCAGATCTGTGCTTAGGCCTTAAGCTGTTTTGTACTTCTGGAGTTTTCTAGCACATAAGCCAACCATTTTGCTTTTATGTGTAGGATAGTTTTGGCTCAATTTCTTCTACTTGCGCTGATAAAATGACTGACTTACATATGGAATATAGATTACTGGGCTAAGGTCGAATAGCCATTCTAGTAGGAAACAGCTTGAGCAAAGACATCTAGGCAGGAAATCTTAGAATGTATTCAAACCAGAGTATACATTAAGTGGAAAAAATGGGAGGTAGGTCTAGATAAGAAGTGCTTTGAATTCCCTGATAAAGAAAGTAAAACGTATTCTATTAGAAAATGAGGAACTGTGGAAAGTTTTTGAGTAGGGCAGTGAAATGTACAAACTTTGCTTTCTGATGAGTTTCCTGGTTCTGAAAGGAGAAATATTTGGAAGGGGAGATTTAGGAGTTTATAATAAAGGAGAAAAACATGATAGTCAATAATCAATCACTTTGGCAGTGAATAGGAAGCCTTATATGTGGTGTAGAATAGAGAGGAGGGGAACATCAAGATTGATTCTAAGATTTTAAGTTTTTCACTGCTTAATGAAATAGTAGGCCCTTGATAAATGGTTTTGAAAGGCTGGTTGGCTAGATAAATAGGGGAGTTCTGCTGGCAGATTGTTGGATATAGAACGGAATATGTTTTGCTGACCAGACATGGATATGCTAAATCACTTATTTATGTA
Source organism: Cacajao melanocephalus (assembly GCA_963573385.1). NCBI lineage: Eukaryota > Metazoa > Chordata > Mammalia > Primates > Pitheciidae > Cacajao > Cacajao melanocephalus. The sequence continues at coordinate 22,199 of CAUYLG010012110.1, forward strand.
ACTGTGGAAAAGAGCATATTCCTAATCAATTCCTAGCATTCAAAACTCAAACGACATTTGTCTGTGTACCGGAACCCTAAATGGTGATCATGGAAAATCATTTTCTTGCTTATGAAACTGGTAAGTTTATTTTAAAGGAAACTCTGATTTTTTTCTGTTAATGGAGGCAATAATGTACTTCATTAGCCTAGAGCAGGCATTGGCGACCCGCAGTAGACAGGTCAAGGCAGCAGGAGATGAGCGTCAGGGCTTAATGTTACTATTCTAACTATCAAACAAAATGCCAGTAGGCTGTTAGTCCTTCTTTTCCCTCCTCCAGGTTCCATCTTCTCAATGACTTCTCCATTCTCTTGGTACATGCACATGGTCTTCCTGGTGATTCAAATTATTCAGAGTACAACCCTGTCCCTTCCAGCCCCAAACTCTCCGTTCCGTATGTCCCATTGCACATTTATGAATAAATTTGCGTCTCTCAAGACCTACCCATTTTTAAAAATTGCTTCTTTTTCTACTCTTCTTCAATCCATTTTCCTTTTTACTTGCAAGTCCAGACAAAATTTTTGTTGCTTTAGAGGGACTGATTGCAGCCTGGTGTCAGGAGAAAAATACTCATATATGTCAACTTGGCTAGGCTACAGCACCTAATTATTTAATAAGTCTAATTTAGGTGTTATTGGGAAGCTATTTTATAGATGTGGTCAACATTTATGATCAGTTGACGTTAGGTAGAGGAGATTACTGTACATAATATGGTCAGGCCCCATTCAATCAGTTGAAAGTCCTTAGGATTAAAAACTGAGATTACCAGCCAGGCGCGGTGGCTCATGCCTGTAATCCCAGCACTTTGGGAGGCCGAGGCTGGCGGATCACGAGGTCAAGAGATCAAGACCATCCTGGCCAACATAGTGAAACCTCATCTCTACTAAAATATAAAAATTAGCTGGGCGTGGTGGCGCACGTCTGTAGTCCCAGCTATGCGGGAGGCTGAGGCAGGAGAATTGCTTGAACCCGGGAGGCGGAGGTTGCAGTGAGCCGAGATCGTGCCACTGTACTCCAGCCTGGTACCTGGCGACAGAGCAAGACTCTGTCTCAAAAAAACAAACAAACAAACAAACAAACCTGAGATTACCTAGAAAAGGAAGAAATTCTGCTTCCAGACCACAGCATCAACTCCTCCTGTAGAGTTTGCAGTCTGCTGGCCTGCTCAACAGATTTTGGACTTTCCAGTGTCACAATCACATAAACCAATTCCTCTTTCTCTCTCTCTCTCTCTCTCTCTCTCTCAATCCTACTGGTTCTGTGTTCCTAGATAATCCTCACTGAAACAAGTTCTTTGAAGTTATTTGCATAGCGGTGTGATTGACCAACACCTAAGCTTAAATGGGAGTGTCAGCACCATTTGTGAAATGGTACCAACTATTTTGAAGAAAAAAAAAATTGCCATCATGATATAGCTCAAAGGGTGATGCTGCTTATCCCCTCTAGCTGTTTATACTGGCTTTCACTTGGAATAAAATTTGTACAATTAGAATTAGTGGCATCTACTGTTAGAATAATAATAGATGTGGCCTAGAGCTGAATGTGCCTGAAGCTATTAGCTATCTCTTAAATGTAGAGGGAAACTTTTCTGGTCAAAACCAAAAGAATTTGAACCTTAACACTGGGGATTTGAAAGAGATCTCAGCCATCATTCAGACCAGCCTTCTTATTTCAAAGATAATGAAATCGAGGCCTAGGGAAAATTAAGTGTGTTGTGCAAAGCCATAATCACCAAAATTATAACATCTATTTCCACTTGAAATTATTTTAGTATTTTTCTTTATTGCTAAATATTTTGCTAAAGCAGGTTGTTTTGGCCTGGACAGTATTCCACCATTTGGTTCCATCATTTGGTTGTGCCAGAATAATTTTATTGAATAATTGTTGAGTGCATTTAAGTTATATTCATGATTTCACTTCTGTAAATACTGGGATAAATATTTTATATATAAGTCTTTGTACACGTTTATCATTCCTGAAGATAAGTTTAAAGAAAAGGAATTTCTAGGTCAAACAGTATGCACATCATGAAGGCTTTAATCCCAGTTGCCAAATTTTCTTCCATAGAGGCTTTATCAGTCTCTAATACACAGTGATGGATGGGAGCCTGTTTCCCTCTCCTTTGAATATTTTCATTAAGAAACAAATGGCCAGATGCGGTGGCTCACTCCTATAATCCCAGCACTTTGGGAGGCTGAGGCGGCTGGATCACCTGAGGTCAGGAGTTCAAGACCAGCCTGCCCAATATGGTGAAACCCTATCTCTACTAAAAATACAAAAATTAGCCCCAGGCATGGTGGTGGGTGCCTGTAATCCCAGCTACTCTGGGAGGCTAAGGCAGGAGAATCACTTCAACCCAGGAGGCAGAGGTGGCAGGAAGCTGAGATCGTGCCATTGCATTCCAGCCTGGGCAACAAGAGTGAAACTTGGTCTCAAAAAAAAAAAAATTATGATGGAAATGGAGTCCTGTTTTAATTCACCTTATTTATTAGCAAGATTATACTTTATTTTCATAAATTTAATGTAAATTATATTTTTATGCAGTTTTAATTGCCATTTCCCACTTTTTAGCTGAAATTTATATGCTATTGATTTGTAGAATTTCTTAAAAAATAAAGTAGAATCCACAAAATCATTCCTCAATTAATGGTGGGTATTTTTATTATCAGCATTTTGTTGTTGTTGTAGTTGTTGATATTATTGAGCTGCTGCTAGGTACTTACTTCTGTTTAGCAAGAAATTACAAAGAGTTCACAACCTGGGGTCCAGCTGCCTATGCTAGGTTGATCAGAGGGTAAAATATATCTATATTTCTTTGGGAAAAATGTACCAAAGCATATCCCAGTTATGCTGTTGGTTCTAAAACCTTTCATCGGCATCTTTTAGCTAGGCTCTATTCTCCCTGGAATAAAGTAAAATGTGGTTTATGCTTCGGGCAAATGTGTAATGGCATGCAAACCACTCTGCCTCTTTCGTTTCCTCTCTAACTAGGCACTCAGATTCTTTCTTTTTTTGGAAATTATGGGAATTGACCTCAGAGAATACATAAATTGCAAAGCGCTTCCTTTTTTTATATAGCATTTTACATTATTCCTATTTTTTGCCCTCTAGAAAGTGTGAAATTGCATATCTTAAAATGGAATCTGTGTAGCAGTTTTTTATATTTTTAAATATTTAGCAGCACACACTGTTTACTTTCTATGTTTCATTCTTGAATATTGTGTTTTATAGAAGACTATCAAGGAGTTTTCGTTTTCATTTTTATAGTAGGCCTCAAACTCTTGTAGGCCTGTGTTCATTCATTTGCCTTCTGCTGTGTTTGAACCTCCTCCCCTAGAGTAGAAGTAGTATTTATGATTGGTCACTGCATTATGCAGTCTTTGGTGAGGAAGGATGAGAGATGGCTCAGGGATACTTGGAAGAGTCTCTTATGACAACTGAAGAATATACATTAGACACTTCTGCATGGTTGGTGATAAAAATCTTGACCTTCACACGTGAGTTAATAGCTGTAACTTGCTTAGCGTGGTTCCTGGCACATAGCAGATGTATATCAAATATGTTAGTTCTCTTCTGTTATCAATCAGGGAACAAGACAAATAGGACTTTTTATGTGCACACAAATACACAAGAGATTTATTTGATGGAACTGGGAATTGGATCCATTGATTGTGGATGGAGATGTTTGAAATTTGTAGGCCAACCAGCTACAAATTCAGATGAGAGTTGATGTTGCAGTCTTGAGTCTGAAATCCATATAGCAGGCTTAGATTGGAAAGTCAGCTAGGATTTCTATGTTTGTCTTGTGGCAGAATTCCTTTTATTCTAGGAAACTTTAGTTTTTGCTCTCAAAGCCTTCAGTGGATTATATGAAGCGCCTCTATCCTATAAGAGGTAATCTCTTTTACCTTAAGTCAACTTACTGTGGATGTTAATCACATCTACAAAATACCTTCATAGCAACATCCAGATTAACGTTGGACCAAACAACTGAGCACTGTAGCTCAAACAGGTTGACACATAAAATTAACCAGCACACCTTCTTTTTTTCTTTTTTTTTTTTTTTTTGATGGATTCCCATGCCGGATTGCAATGGCACAATCTCAGTCACTGCAACCTCTGCCTCCAGGGTTCAAGTGATTCTCCTGCCTCAGCCTCCTGAGTAGCTGGGATTACAGGCATGAGCCACCGCACCTGGCCCACACCTTCATTTTAACTCCTCCTTTCCCACATGTAAAGGAGAGTAGGGATATCAGGAAACCAGAGATCTTTTATTACTTCAATTTCATGATCTCAGTTTTATGAACTCACTGAATTCCTTTAATAAACATAAACAGCAAGATGTCTTGAGAACAAAATACAGTGCAGTTTTGAGTAAGAGAAAGAGGGTTTATGCTGATTTAGGAAGAAAGGGTAGAAAAGGAGAGGTGAGAGCACCCCAAAGATGTTGTAACCTCTTCCTGGTTTGGCCGGCTTCTGCCATAACTTTTCCATGACTTTACAGTAGTAATGAGAGTGGTGAGTTGGAGGGAAAAACATAGAAAGGGTGGGCTCCCTCTATGTACAATATTAGGGAACTTCCCTGCTACAAAACAGGGAATGTCATGGGCTGAGTGAGGCAAGGCTTGTTATGATTCTCTGCAAGTATTCCAGATGAGTCCCAAGATATTCCCAGATCCTTCTTCAATATAGCAGTATAGACATAGACCAGAGTTCTCTTCAAGTCCAGGTTGAGAATGGGCATTGAAGAAACAATCTCCAGGAGCAGAAAGAAAATGAACTTTATGTTGACAGTAAAGTTGCTTAACCTTTCAGCTGTACTAAGTATTTAGACATGTAGGTGGATAATAATATCAACCCCCGACCTATTTAATAGGGCAAATGAGTTAAAACTATAAGATTTTAAATTCACATCAATCAGCAAATTAAAAGCACAGCACTATAATTAGAAACTCACAATTACCCGTAGAATATCCTTGTGGGCAAAATTAACAAATACTGAAAATTGTTAGGAGTTATTTTAATCTCAGGAATAACCTGATTCATACGAGTTGATTTCTTGATTCTGAGCATGATGGAATATCTATATATAAGGTAGACTTCCTTTAGAGATGGAATTTACTGCTATTTTAAAAACTTGGTGCCAGTCTTTCTTAGACCCATGGTCAACAAGTTAAATCAGTGACTTGAGGAGGTCTCCAAGGTGAAATTTGTTAATAGTGAATGCAAAAGACTGCTCTTCTGGAGAACTGACTTGGCTACTGACTTTGGTAGATCACATCATTTTACTGTATATTTTTGTAAAGCCTGTTAAGGTATTTTGAACATATTTTCTATGTGTCAGGTTTAACTGTTTTAAATCAGATAAGCAGAAACACTTTCAATGGCTGATTTTCAAGGATTTTCTTAGGATTTGCATTTGGGTAGGCAATATGTATGCAAGTATACCTGATTCACTGCCTTTTGAAATATTTCTTTTCAATACTTATTCATTTTGAGCAACATAGAACAAATGCACAGTAATCCTCTTCTTTTTAATGGAGGCTTTTTTCAGGCCAGGAATCTTGAGCCTCCCATAAAATTGGTATAAATGACTTAAACGATGGTATAAATGACTTAAATGTTTCCTGGATTATTTACATAAAAGGCAGTGATACACTATGGTAATAATGGAAGAAATACATTTTGGAGTCTGGAAAGTCAGCTACATAAGTCATCTATGGAAGACTGAGCACCAGTTCTTTGCATTGTTAGGCTGGTATTTGTTTAATGTGATTTTTCAGAAAAAGTTATCAGAAAAGCCTTCCCTATAAGCAGTCATATGACCTCCAGGAAGTAGTTAAGAGAAATGTAATGGCGCTATTTGATATAGTATAGGTTATATCTTTGGACAGGATCCAATTTTTTCCAGTCTTTATTCACTAGGGAGTAAAATTATTGCCTCATAAAACAAGAGAAATGTCCAGTTATTTCTTAAGTAGAAACCTATTAACTTTACCACTGTCACCAGTTCCTTCCACAACATTAAAATCTTTCCAGCCTTGTGGCAGGGAGGATGTTACATACTCAGGTTTAGTGATCCAAGGACAATTATTTTGAAAAACATATATTTCCTTGAAAGACCCAATTTTGAAAGAACTAATTCTTAGAATGATGTTCCAATGAATCACCGGATTCATAACAGCATTTTTCTCAAAAACCTTTTGCCTATGTCAAAACTATCAGCCAGGGCATAAAAAAGTTGAGTTCTAATGATAAAGAAAATTTATGATTTAAAAAGAGAGCTTGATTATTGAAATGCATTACAATGTTTCACCATAAAACCATTGAATTAAAGTTTAATTTATTTGGAAAATCTGGATAGATATCTCCAATTTCTATCAGAATACTGCCATTGTATAGAATATTCCTTTAGATTATACTGAGAGTTATAGTCCGCTTTCTGCTTGAGAGGCAAATAAAAATGCTCTACTTATCCACAATGCCTGGACAAGAATGAATTAAATTCGTTTGAGAAGGTGTGATGGTTCCTACAGAAGAGGAGAGAGAAGGTCATTTCGACTTTGCTCCATTCTGCTTTGGTTATATATTGTAAAGAATTGGCCAAGAACTAAGATCCGACTTAACCAAGGATGATTCTCGTCTCTTACACACATGATCTAGCTGCCCTGGCTCTTAGGTTGAGCCTCTTAATAAGCAAGCCCTTTGCATCCATTTCCAATAGTTCCTCAGCTGAGAATCTTACATTCAGCCAAGTTGGGTCTGGAATATGTGCAACCATGTCTGAAGTATTCTTGGCCAAGATGTGTAGCTAGAATTTGGTTAGTCCAAGCAATTATATCTTGGCTGACTTTTTCCGAGAATAGACCTTGAGGCCAGCACCTTAGTGATTCTCAGAGGACAAGTGAGGTGATGAAGAAAGTGTATATTAAAGAGTGAGTTACCTCTTTGGCAAACTGGGGACTCAAGTACACTGAGAACTCTTTAAGAAATCAAGAGGGTTAGTCAGGATTGTCTACTGGAAGGGATTATTTGTCAGTAGTGGAAAGTTGCTCTCAAAGATGCTAACTGCCCATAGTGCATAGTACCAAGTTGCACCTGTGCCCTGCTAACGAGGTTTCTATAGGGCTAAAGAAAGACATCAAGCAGGAAATAGAGAGACAGGATCTTGGGCTAGAAAACTAAGTTCTGAGATTGGAGGTGAACTCAGAGGTGAGCTGAGAAACTATGAAGATGGATATCAAACATAGCTGCTGCAAACAGCAAACTCAGAAATAATGGTACCTTTGAAGAATAGAGGGCTACTTCTTTCACATAAGATAAATCCAGAGGTAGGAGAGAGATCCAAGACGGCCGATTAACAACAGCTCAGGATTGCAGCTCCTAGAGAAAGCGCGGAGAGCGAGTGGACGCCGCACTTTCAGATGAATTTTTGTTGCCCACAGACTGGGAGATTCCCGGTGGAGGAGCCACACGGGTCGCCAGCGCGACATTTTTGGCCGGCGCGGTTATTTTGCCGGCGCCCCTGCACGGCGCTTCTCGGTGCAGAGTATACGGGAAGGGGTGCCCTTTGAGTCTGGCTCGGCTGGTCCTATCCCCACAAGGAGAACAGCAGTTGGAAGCGCTGAGGACCGAGAGTTTCACAGTAAGCACAGCTGAACGGGGAAGGTCCAGCCCTGCGGGAAAGGGGCATCCGCCAAAGGAAAACTAAGAAACAGAAAAAACTTCATCACCGGGCGGAGAGATCCAAGATGGACGATTAACAACAGCTCAGGATTGTAGCTCCCAGTGAAAGCACAGAGAG
>CAUYLG010012111.1:0-15273 GCA_963573385.1 Cacajao melanocephalus
AAAGGGATTCTTCAAGCCCTAATTCTATAAACCAATATATGATTATATAAAGGATTATATAAAAGGAAGTAGCTGAGTAGTAACACTATAGAGTGAGCTATTCCTCAAGCCCTAGCTGTGCCAGGGTTCTGCTTAGCTCTCCTTCCTCAGTGCCTATAAGGGGGGTTACCCACATCTTTGAAGACGTGAGTCAGATGGAGTCCTGTTAGTTTAGGGTCAGCCCTGAACCCAAATCCTGTCTTTCTAGATGAGGAGGACAGAGGCATGGGGAAGAGGGCTGGTGGGGACACACAGAGATTGAGGTGGCATACCTACAAACCGAGGACCACCAGCACCAGGAGAGAGGCCATGACAGACCCTCCCACACGGCCGCGAAAGGCCCCGCGCTGCCCACGCCTTGGGTCTGGCCTTCGGGCCTCCAGAACTATGAGACAATACATTTCTGTTGCCAGAAGTCACCCCTTGTGTGGTCATTTGTCACGGAAGCCACAGGAAACTGATCGACCAGCATCTCGAAAGGTAGGTGCCCTAGACAAGATCATTTCAGAGACTCCAGACAGAAGCCTCGTCTCCTCTCCTCTAACAAGTGGGGTGGAATTTGGGAGCATAATATTCACAGGTGAATTCACCCACAGTGACCCCAAGCCAGGCCGCGGTTCTGACGCCTTTCCTGCTGGAGCTTGGCATGGCCGACCTATATGGCTGCTCGGTGGTCTTCTCTGGGGACGGTGGCTCTTCTGCTCAGCTACTGGGCCTGATTTTCAGCACCATCTGCTTTCTGGCTGCAGGAGAGAAGGGTCCTTTCAGTGCCACCATGGAGAACTTTCTGGCTTCTGCAGAATTTCCTGAGACCATAGTTGGCTCCAGACTCAGCCCTGGGGAGCGCTCTGCAGGCCGGCTTTTAGCTCCCCCACCTTCCACCTGCAGGAGGCCCTCGTTGTCACTGCCCCGGTGAGAGACCCAACGCCACAAGCCCAACCTGGGGTTTATAAGGCCGCCTCCAGGACCCACCGTCTTAGCTTGGGTGGTCCCCAAAGCAGAGCCTGATATGAGACTTCAGCGCATGTAGTTATTTCAGGAGGTGATCCCAGGAGGTAGGAGTGAGAGGTGGGGTGAGACAGGGAGGAAATGCCTGTGTGATTGCAGGGGCTGCCTTGGGGGTCATCTGTACTGTCCCCATGTCCCTGGGGCCCTCTGAGGAGCCACAAGAATGCACCTCAGAATTGTCCTTCTAAGCACAGGATGTTGGGGCATGGAGGAGCCAATTCTCAGCCCTGTTGCCTGAGGGGTGCCCCCAGGGAGAACTCCCCACCTTTCAGGCTGCCCAGCACTTCGGCTGAGCAGTTTGCTGTGGAGTCAGAGAAAGTCCCAAGGCAGAACAGTGCAAAGGTGGGGGGAGTGTTCGGGTGAGACTTGCCGGGTGCCTGGTGACGGCCTACCCCGGGCCCCTGAAACTATAGGCAAGCAGAAGGCATATGGCCCAGGACACCCAGAGTGTCTGCGGCCAGGAGGCCGGCGATTTCCCACAAAACAAACCTAATCTTTTTGTTTTTTTGAGACATTTTGGGGAAAATGAACATGCTTTTCTCTCCTGCCTTCCTAGATACGGAGCTTCTCCTACGTCGGTGGCTAGGAGTGCGCGCTCTGGAGTGAGCCTGGCATGAGTGTCAGCCCTGACTGGCTGGCCAGCTATACTGACCAGATACGTAACCCTGGGCAAGGCATTTACCCCAGGCCTCAACATCTTCATCCCTAAAATGCGGACGGGGACAACACTCCCTCACCGGGTTCTTTGGAGCCTCAACAGGTGTCATCATCAGCAAGACGCAGCCGGGCCAGCACCTGGAGTGCTACGGCTCAGTCATTCGCTTTTGTTAGTTGGTCTAAGGCAGCGGTCTGCCTCGCTTGGGCGGAGTTCAGCCTTGTCAGAGAAGAAATGCAAAAAGAACACTCATTACTGTTTAGGTTTAGACACTGGAAATTGGATTTGCAGTAAGACAATAGCTTTACAATCTGGACTATTGTGTTAAAAATTCCCTATCTGGCTGGGCGCGGTGGCTCACGCCTGTAATCCCAGCACTTTGGGAGGCCGAGGTAGGTGGATCACCTGAGGTCAGGAGTTCGAGACCAGCCTGGCCAACATGGTGAAAACTTGTATCTACTGAAAATACAAAAATTAGCCAGATGTGGTAGCACATGCCTGTAATCCCAGCTTCTAGGGAGGCCGAGGCACAAGAATTGCATGAACCCTGGAGGTGGAGGTTGCAGTGAGCTGAGATTTCACCACTGCACTCCGGCCTAGGTGACAGAGTGAGTGAGACTCTGTCTCAAAAAAAAAAAAAGTCCTTTACTAGGCCAGGCGTGGTGGCTCATGCCTGTAATCTTAGCACTTTGGGAGACAGAGGTGAGTGGACACTTGAGTTCAGGAGTTTGAAACCACCCTGGGCAACATGCTAAAATCCCATCTCTACAAAAAATACAAAAATTAGCCAGGTGTGATGATGCGTGCCTACGGTCCCAGCTACTCGGGAGGCTGAGGCAGGAGGCTCGCTGAAGCCCAGAAGGTTGAGGCTTCAGTGAGCCATGATTGTGCCACTGCATTCCAGCCTGGGCAACAGAGCAAGACCCTGTCTCAAAAGACTCCATTCCCTTACCTCTCTCAGCTCCCAGTTACCATGTCCCTGAGGGCGACTGGAGGAGATCTGGTCTTTGGTCTGCTCCTAAGTGTGCTGTCAATCATGCTTCCTGCCTTGCGGAGAAACATTTCACCTAAGAAATGGGGAAAACCTGCCTCTCTAGACCCAGGAGAATCGGAAGGAGGAGGCAGGTGCAGGGTGGAGAATGGGCTTCTGTTGGCTCCCAGCACTAAGTGGCCACTGTGGCCACACAAGGCTGGTTGTCTGGCCCGCCGTCTTGAGCTCCTAGAGTGACAGGCTTGTGTCCACCAAGGCCGAGGGGGAGACCTTAGGAGAGAGGCTGGGGGCTCCGCCAAGACCGAGGAGCTGAATGGCACGTTGGGGACGAGGAGCCTGGTATCAGGCACTTGATGCAACCAGACAAATCTTTTGTCTCTGGCTGGGCACAGTGGCTCACGCCTGTAATCCTAGCACTTTGGGAGGCCAAGGCAGGCAGATCACCTGAGGTCAGGAGTTCAAGACAAGCCTGGCCAACATGGTGAAACCCCGTCTCTACTAAAAATACAAAAATTAGCTCGGTGTGGTGGTAGGCACCTACAGCTACTTGGGAGGCTGAGGCTGGAGGATTGCTTAACACTCGGAGGTGGAGGTTGCAGTGAACCGAGATCCTGCCACTGCACTCTAGCCTGGGAGACAGAGCAAGACTCTGTCTCAAAAAAAAAAATCCACTGGGCGCGGTGGCTCATGCCTATAATCCTAGCGCTTTGGGAGGCTGAAGCGGGCAGATCACCTGAGGTCAGGAGTTCGAGACCAGCCTGATCAATATTGTGAAACCCTGTCTTTAAAAAAAAAATCCTTTGTCTCTGACACAGGAGTCTGGTGTCTTCTGACATATTCATGAGACCGAGACCAGCTAGTTTGTCCTTTGTGCAGTTCCCGGGTCCTTCACAGCTCTAGACACTTCCTCCACCATAGCGTCAGCCGTGTGTGCAAACAAGATGCCCAGCTGCCCAACCTCACCCAGCAAGCCCGGGGCAGTCACTCCACAGCCAGGCACAGCGTGGGTCTGGGCACTTTGGGATCTGAGGAGCCCCCCAAGCCTCTGCCCTGAGTTCACAGGAGCCCCTTTCCCTCCACACCCAGATGTCATTTCGTGGGGACACGAGATGGGTCAGCGACCTCCGGGGACTGAGCAGAATGTAAACACTTATTTGAATGACAGGTTCAGATGAACTCGACCTACTGCTTTTCCTGCTGCGTGGTACATGGGGGCTCGAGAAGGGATAAGGGACGGAGGAGAGGTAAGAGTAGGTGCATGATGCTCTCTTCCCCTCCAGGTTCTGTGGCTCCGACCGTGCTCCCCACCCCAAGCGCACCTGGGAAGGGCCGAGGACGCCCCGCTGGGGGCCTGACCTGGGTCCTGTGGGACTCATTCTGGCCTCAGGGCTCCTACTTTGCTAGCTGCAAGAGCAGAGTGGGGCTGGCTAGAGCCAGCTCACAGCCCCGAGTCGGCCTGGGACCCAGGGCAGCAGATTTGCCCTGGGTATCCAAATGACGCTCAGGTCAGAAGAGCCACAACGAGGAAGGCAAACAGGTCAACAAGGCGGAGAGAGCTTCACAACAAGCTGGGCACTGGCACTGACAGCTGGTGCCCGCCAGTCTCCCTCCCACTCGTGGCACAGTTTCCATTTCACACAGGAGGAGCCTGAGGCCCAGCAAAGTTAGCAGACCAGCTCCTGGCCGCAGAGCAGGAAGGATTCCAGTCCAGCTGGCTTGGATACCCCCCTATGTCCTCAGCCCTGCATCAGGGAGCCTCCCCAAGTGCCCCCCAGGCCAGCCCATGCCCAGGTCAGCAGAAGCCTCTGCACCAGGAAAGCCCCACCCCTTCACCCCTGCAGGGCACTCCTGACTGGTGACAAGGTCCTGGGGATCTGCTCCCTGCAAGGGGGACTGGGACATTTTCCAAAGGGAGAGACACCGGCACAATGCAGCAGGAAGGCCTTGGGTTTGGAGCCTCCCTGCTGGGCAGCGCCCTGTCCATCCATCTGCTGGCTTGTTGGGGCCAGTGCCACCTGGCAGGGGGCACGGCGCCTTCTGTCCTAACAGAGCTGCTTTTGCCTGGCAAGGGGAGCACCAGGGTATGTGCATATGTGTGTGTGAATGTGCAACTCTTAATCTCAAAGAAGGAGCCACCAGCCACGAGGAGTCCACAGTGGACTCCACTCTGCTGCTGGCCACAGTTGCCTCCCACTGCGGCTGACTTGGAGGAAGACCTCTGGTTCACAGTGGCATCTGTATTTCAAGGTTCTTCTTTGAGATGCATCCCAGAAGTGGAAGTGTGAGACCAGATGACGTGGACATCTTTGAGGCTCTGGGTGCCTTCTGTCAGCCTGCTTTCTAGAAGACGGTCCCAGATGCAGCTCCCACGGTGGGTGGCGTGCCGGGTCCCTTTTCTGGTGCCCTCGCCAGGCCGGGGGATCCAAAGGACGAGGCCTTGGCTGTGTCTTCCCAGGGCAGCCTGGCCCTTGAGTGGTTCGTAAACACCACGCCTCAGGGCTCCCGGGGCCCTGGCGCTCAATCTTTGAGTAAAAGGCAAAGACAAGAGTGAGGGTGGGGCTCACAGGGACCTTGGCCCCAGGGCTGACGGGCACTCCAGCCTCGTGTGGATGGGCGTGGCAGGATGGGGAGGAGCTGGGGGAGGGTTCAGAGGCCTTTCCTGGGCCTGCCTCGGCATCTCCCCATGAAGGTTTGAGAGAACCGAGGCTTTGTCTATTTTCACAAGGCTAAAATAGCGTGCGGAGCAGCCCCACCAACAGTTCCCCGCGTTGTCATGGTGACCGTGCTCCGGAGCTGCCTCCTCAGAGGCACCAGCCTCGCACCGCCTCTGAAATAACCCCAGGCAGCCGGGGCGGAGGTGGGGTCCACCACCCAGCAGCCACCGCTGGACCCCTCGGTGCCGGAGTGGCAGGGCCCGTCCATGGTGTTGACCAGTTGGTCTTGGGCCCTGGCGCTCTGTCCCAGCCCAGGTCCCCGGAGAGGTGCTCCACTCTGAGGGTGCGTCCAGCCCAGAGCAACAGACATGCAGTGTGTCCCCCAGTGGCCTGGGCCCTGAGGTCCCACCCAGCCCTGCCCTGCCAGGTCCTGCCCTTTGGGGGCATGTGGCCCTGGACCAGGCATGGAGCAACCCTGGCCCTCGTGTCTCATCCACAGAATGGGGTCATGCTTCTCATGTCCTAGGGAGGGGCTGAGGGTCCCAGAGGTAAGGACACAGTGGATCCTCCCAGGGAAGGTACATTGTTTGGGGCAGGGCCCGAAGAGGGGCTGTGCCTTCTGGTGAGACTCAGCCAAGGAAGCTGTGTGCAGAGCCCAGCCTGGCAGTGTCCAGTCCTTCCCTGCCTGCCCCGAGTGCCCACCCAGCCGCTCTGTCTCCCAGGAGAGCCTCCTCTTGTCTCTCCTGCCCTCTCCAGACCCTGGACACAGTAGCCCCGCTCCCCTCACTGTGCTGGCTCCCTGCAGCATGTGCACATACACACACACAGGTACACACAGAGCTACACACACATACAGGTACACACAGAGAGCTCCACATACACCCACACACACATACACACACACAGGTACACACAGAGCTCTACACACACACAGGTACACACAGAGCTACACACACACACATACACACACATACACACACAGGTACACACAGAGAGCTCCACATACACACACACACATACACACAGACAGGTACACACAGAGCTCTATACAGTACACACAGAGCTCCATACACACAGCTACACATACATACATACACAGGTACACACAGAGCCACACACACGCAAGTACAGAGTTATACACACACAGGTACAGAGAGCTACACACACACACATACATACACACACACACAAGTACCCAGAGCTACACACACACACAGGTACACACAGAGCTGCACACACACATACACACACACACAAGTACACACAGAGCTCCACACACACACAGGTACACACATACACACAGGTACACACAAGAGCTCTACACACACACACAGGTACACACAGAGAGCTATACACACACACACACACAGGTACACTCAGAGAACTCCACACACACACAGGTACACACAGAGATACACAAACACACGTACCCACAGGGCTGCACACACACACACACACACACACTCAGAGAGAGACACACACAAAGGTACACACACACACAGGTACATACAGGGCTCCACACATGCAGGTACACACAGAGAGCTACACACACACACACACACACACACACACACACACAGGCACAGTCAGAGAGCTACATACGCACATGGGTACATACAGAGCTCCACACACACAGGTACACTCAGAGAGCTCCACACACACACAGACCCACACACACAGGTACCTGTGAAGAACTACACATACACACATATGCAGAGATTGCATTTGTCAGGTCCAATCTGAAGATTTAATTTTTAAAGTTATATTTTTTTTAGAGGCTGGGCTTTGTGCTGTCGCCCAGGCTGGAGGGCAGTGGTGCCACATCTGGGCTCACGGCGGCCTCAACCTCTGGGCTCAGGTGATGCCTTCACCTCCGCCTCCCGAGTAGCAGGGATCACAAGCACGCACCACCGCGCCGACTACTTTTTAATTTCTTTGTAGGGACGAGTTTCACCATGTTGCCCAGGCTGGTCTGGAACTCCGGGCCTCGGTCTCCCAAAGTGCCGGGATTGCAGGCGAGCGCCGCCGCGCCGGCCCCATCCACAGACTGTAAGCAGGGGCGACTCCAACGCGGGACTGCTGAGCCGCTGAGGGCGCTGCGAGGCGCGGGACGCGGTCCCGGGGCTGCGGGCGGCGCCGAAAGGATGGACCCCCGGCCGGGCCGGGGCAGCCGCGCCGAGCAGGAAGCGCCCCGGGGTGGGACGGGAGGCCCCGGAGCCCGAGCGGGGAGGGACCCGCGTGCGGGACGAGCTGGGCGCAGCCCCCCTGGCCCCCACGCGCCGCCCGCCGGAGCCCCTTCTCCCCGCGCGTCCCTCCCGCGCCCCCTCCTGGGCAAGCTCCGAACTGCGCGCGGCCGCCCAGCGCCCAAGGCCAGGACAGCCCGCAGGGGACCCTCCCCTACTCCCCGAGGTTGGCAGTGCCAGGCCTGAGAGCCTGCCCAAGGAATGGCACCCAGAAACTCGGGCGCTGGAGGGCGGCGGTGCAGTGAGGGGCAAACGGGGGCATGGACGCAGTGACCGACTGATGTGCGCAGACACACACAGACACGTGGACACAAGAACACACACAGCCCGGTCGGTGGCTCACGCCCCTTATCCCTGCACTTCGGGAGGTTGAGGCACCAGGACAGCTTGAGCCCAGGAGTTCAAGACCAGCCTGGGAAGCATAATGAGACCCCACGTCTACAAAACATACAAACATTAGCTGGCCACGGTGGTGGGTGCCTGTGGTCCCAGCTACTCAAGAGGCTGAGGTGTGAGGATCACCTGAGCCCAGGAGGTCCAGGCTGCAGTGAGCCGAGATATGGCACCACTGTCCTCCAGCCTGGGCGACACAGTGAGACCCTGCCTGAAACAAAAGAGCAGGAAAAAACCCGCTCGCAGACACATCTGTACAGACATAGAAACACTTACGTCAACACAGACACACAAGCACGGACGTATCTATACACACACGTGGACACACAAACACAAACACACATGCACACACACAGTGCACACAGACACCAACACATAAAGACTCAGACAAGCACACAGGCACTCACATCCCTAGACCCTGCCAGAGGCTTCCTGACCCTCCCTACCCCCACCCTCCTCGAGGGAGCAGCCTGGCCTCTTCAGGCTAGGGGTAGGGGGGTGACTGGCAGAGGGCAGTGTAGGCACAGGGCCTGGCTGAGGGTGGCCTTCCAGCCGGGCTGGGGCACCCGGGACCCGTCCCCTGACCCCCGCACCAGGGTGGCTCACTCTGATTTTCCTTAGAAAGAGTGCTTTGATGATACCGTGGTGTGATGTTGAGACCTTTTCAGAGAGAGGGAGCGCATCTGCCAGAGGAGGCCTCTCTCATCAGGCTCATAGACTGCATTTGTGCCAGCTCAATGCTTGGGGCTGCCCAGAAAGGTGCCTGGCAGGAGCGGGCATCTCACAGAGCCCACGGGGCCCGGGTGGGTCTTCCTGCAGGTGTGAAGCTGCCCTGTGGGGTACTGCGAGGACCACCATCACAGGAAGGGGCAGGCACTTGCTGACAGGTTCTGGGCACAGTGGCCATGGGCGGGACTGGCCAGCAGATGTTTCCTTTCTGTGTCAGGGATCATGGGATTTGGAAAAACTGGCTCAAGTGACAATGTCAGCTTCACTGGTTCATTCGGTGGACGTTGGTTGAGGGCCTACTGGATGGAGGGCAGGAGTTGAGCCGGGAAAACAGCAGCAAGCTGGCCGGGCGGGGTTGTATCCTCGTGGGAGGCTGCTGGAGACCGGCCACTGTCCGGGAACCACAGGAGTACAGAATGGCTGAGCAGTGGTGCCCAGGTCCCAGGAGAGAGGCTGGCCCTGGAGGAGAGGCTGGCCCCAGGGGAGAGGCAGGTTGGGGGGGGCGGAGAGGCAGGTCCCGGGGGGAGAGGCAGGTCCCGTGGGGAGAGGCAGGTCCCGGGGAAGAGGCTGGCCCCGGGGGAGAGGCAGGTCCCGTGGGGAGAGGCTGGCCCCGGGGGAGAGGCAGGGAGAGAGCCCTGCGGTCCCGGGGAGCAGGGGCTCTGTGGGTGAAGAGTGCACCTCCTTTTGCAGTCCCAGGCAGCGGGGAGGGAAGGTGTCCGCCTGGCCACTGTGTTCTCCCTGTTTGGGGAAGCGGCTTCACTGCTCCCTATGCCTTTCTGTGTTGCTTGAATTTTAAATAAGCCAGTGTCACTTTTACAACCTGCTACTTTTTTTTCTTTTTCATTTTAAAAATAAAAGGTGTTGGCGGGGTGTGGTGGGTCACATCTGTATTTCCAGCACTTTGGGAGGCCAAGGTGGGTAGGTCATGAGGTCAGAAGTTCAAGACCTGGCCAAGATGGCAAAACCCATCTCTACTAAAAATACAAAAATTAGCCAGGTGGTGGCGGGCACCTGTAGTCCCAGCTGCTCAGGAGGCTGAGGCAGAGAATCGCTTGAGGTGGAGGTTGCAGTGAACTGAGATTGCTCCATTGCTCTCCAGCCTGGGCGACACAGTGAGACTTCATCTCAAAAAACAGAACAGGTGTTGATAATTATGGAAGTATATGAGGACTTTATGAAAAATTTGGGAGCCACAGAAACTGCCGAGAGATGGAAAAGACTGGCCTTTAGCCACCCAAAGGCCCTTCTCAGAGCTGCCCCGCCCATTCCAAGGGTCACCTGCACACCCCACCCGCCCTGGAGGCCCCAGTGCGAGTCCTTGGGAGCTGCCAGGACGGTGCCTTCTCGGTGTCCTGGGCTCCGTTGGAGGTGGGGACACAACTGTGACTCTGCCCCTCCCCCGGGGTCCTCGGCGGCTGCCCGGCCCCAGCGCTCTTGAGGGGGGTTTCCCCAGTCACTCACTCATTCCCTGCGTGCCAGGTGCCTGGAGAGGCTGTGGGGACCCGGCCTAACAGCCCTCGGCGGGGATCCGGAAGGGCATCATCGGCAGATTCCAGAGCACACACCCTGTGTCTGCGGCCGGGCGTCACACTGACACCATTGCCAGTCGGCCAGCCTATCCATGCCTCAGGAAGCGTCCTCTGCCTTTGGGGGGTGGTCTCAGGGGTGCAGGCTAGGGGCAGAGGACCTGGGAACTCCCCAGTGATCTGCCCATTTGCCCAGAGGCGGGTCCCAGGGACTGGGCGGACCAGGCCTTCGTTTGCAGATCTCCTGAGTGGAGGGGAGGCCAGAGCGGGTCCTGGGGGAGGCTTCTGGGATTTTTCAGGCAGACCCTTGGCCTGCAGCCCAGGGCTGGAGCCTTTCGGGATCTGCATCTACCCCCACCCTCCTCCACTGGGCTTAAGGCTGAACAAAGTCCACCACCGAGGCTGCCGTCTCCCTCCCAACCCCAAGGAGAATACAGCCCCGCCCTCCACCTTCCCTCGCTGGGACTGGGGCTCTGGCCACAACCCTGGGACTGGCTTCCAGGACAGAGGCTCCTGCCTGGCAGCAGGGATCTCCTGGGGAGACCAATGCTGAGGGCCTGTCCCAGGAGGGGCGTCTCTGGTTAGAAAGCGTCCTCCGGGGGCCTTGGGTGGGGCAGGCCCAAGGAGAGGTGTCCCGTGGCAGGGAAGGACACAACCGAGGGTCAGTCCTGCCTGCTGTGGGCAGTGACATCAAGGACCAGGCCTTGCTGCCTCCTCGGATCAGAATGCCAACCAGGAGATCCTGCGGGCGCCAGTTCCCCCTTCCAAGCACAGCCCCACTGGGGCGAAACCCTGCTCTTCCCTGCCCATCAGGAAGCGCCCAGGCCATGTTGCTAGGCCGGACTCCGGACAAAGCTACAGCCCTGGACGTGGGGCCTGGAGTGGGGGAGCTGGGCCGACAGGTGCCTGGCCCCCGGGCTGCTGCAGGTGCAGATTCCCGCTCATCGCTGCCCTGCCAAGCTGCTCCGTCACCTCTACTCTCTGCCCCCTTCGTGTCCAGCTGATGGGCATGGGGCTTCATGCCCATGCTAGGGATACAGAGGGGATTGCCCCACGGAGATAGGGAAGAGGAGTAGATTGCTGAAATGTGCATCAGGTATGCTAGGGACTCCAAGAAGTGTGGGTGCCAGTCCCGCAGATCTCGGCAGGCAGGTGCTCCTGGGAGAGGGAGTAGCTGAGCAAAGGCCTAGAGGCTGGGACAGCACGGAGGCCGGGATGCTGGGGCAGAGGAGCAGGCTTTCCCTCCAGGAGCGATGGGAACCACCAGGGGGACTTTGATGACCCAGAAAGATGGAGTGGGTGCCACCAAGGTGGGGAAGAGGTTAGCTGAGAGGCTGGTTAGGAGGACGCCTGGGGCTGGTGAGCCTTGGTCAGGAGCTCAGCGGGGCCATGTGAGCTGGGGATGTGAAGTGCTCCAAGGGTCGAGGCCAGGGCTCCACACTTTTAAAAGCTGCAGACCAGGAGGGGGAGGGAGGTGAGATTTGGGGAGCTGGAACCAGGGGTGGGGGAGGTGTGAGCCTTTTCAGTAGGGGTCTGATAAGAAAATGTAATCTCAGCATTTTGGGAGCCCGAGGAGGGTGAATTACCTGCGGTCAGGAGTTTGAGACCAGCTTGACCAACATGGTGAAACCCCATCTCTACTAAAAATACAAAAATCAGTTGGGCGTGGTGGCAGGCACCTATAATCTCAGCTACTCAGGAGACTGAGGCAGGAGAATGGCTTGAACCCAGTAGTCAGAGTTCACAGTGAGCTAAGATTGTGCCATTGCACTCTAGCCTGGACGGCAAGAGTGAAACTCTGTCTCAAAAAAAAAAAAAAAAAAAAAAGAAAACGTCTGTGAAACGACCCCTGTATTTAAAACATGGGAGTGGCTGGTGGCAGGAGAGTAGCCAGGGAGGGGCCGGCTTGGCAGAAGCTTTGCTGAAGAGGAGCAGGGATGGGTCGGTGGGTGGAGGGAGAGTGCAAAAGGTGTTTAAGAAGGAAGAAGGACAGCTTCTGGGGAGGAGAGAGCGTACTCTCCACCTCTAGGGAGGACATGGGTTCTGTACCCACAGATCTCCCCAGGGCTTGGCATCAAGGTGGCGCCAGG
Source organism: Cacajao melanocephalus (assembly GCA_963573385.1). Lineage (NCBI taxonomy): Eukaryota > Metazoa > Chordata > Mammalia > Primates > Pitheciidae > Cacajao > Cacajao melanocephalus. Next base: position 12,329 of record CAUYLG010012111.1, read on the forward strand.
GAGCACCTTTGGGATGAAAGCAGTGGCTGTGCCTGGATGAGGGGCGTGAGGGCGTGGCCTGAGCTGTGCCTGGGGGAGGGGCATGAGGGCATGTCCACCTGGTGCTTGGGTGAGGTCCTGCAGGCAGCAGATCTAGGCTCCAGTGGATGGAGCCAGGACGGGATGGGCTGATCAGGGAAAACTCCACCGCATTTCAGGGGAGGAGCCCAGGAGGCAAGGAGCTGAGCGGCGGTGGAGGGGCCTAGGGGGCGACTGCCCAGATTATGCCCCCCGAGTAAGGCCCGTGTCCTTGACCTGGGAGGAGGAGCGAGCGGGAGCGCTCGCGAGTGCGGACGGCCCTTCCCTCCAGAGGACCCTGGATTCGCCGGGGTCGGAGCGGGGCTGGGGACCCGAGAACCCGAGTCCGAAGCCTCCCGTGCGTGGCCTTGGTCAGGTTCTCCGCCCCTCGCAGCTTCAGTACCGCCCGTGTGAGATGTCGGGGACCCCTGGACGGCTGGGCCCTCAGGCTGGCAGCGCGGGCCACAGGAGTTTCGATTCCGAGGGTCTGGGCGGGGCCGAGAACTGGCGTTTCCAGCGAGGTCCCGGGGACGCCGCGGCCCGGCTCGCTTCGGGGAGGGTCCCGCGCGGAGAGCGCCGCTCCGTCTCCCAGGCACGGGCCCCGCGGGTTGCCGGGCAGAGCCGGGCCGCGCGCGGTCCCATTGGCGCAGGTGCGCGCGCCCCGCCCGACAGGTAGCCGCCCGCGCCTCGCCATTGGGCCGTGGCCGGGGTCCCCCGAGGATTGGCCCAGGTGGCGGCCCCGCCTCGCCCTCATTGGCCACAGGTGCCACCGCCCGCCCCGGGACCGCCCGCCCTGTGGATTGGCCGCCGGCTCCACCTCGGTCCGCCATGTTCGGACACCGCCCCCAGCCCTCGCCGGACGGTCCGGCCCCGCGCGCCCCCTCCCGCCCCGCGCGCCGCGCTCCTTCCCCGCGCGTCCCACCCGCCCCGCGCGCACCCCCAGCTCCGCGCGCCGCAGGAGTTCCGCGTAGTTGGCCGGCCCGGCGCCGTCGGTCCCCCTGCGCGCTGCCTTCCGCGTTCCGCCGCGGCCCCTCCGGGCGCCCCCGCCCCGCCACCCGGGCCCCGCGTCATGGCCGGAGCTCCCGGGGCGCCGCGCTGACGGCGGCCGGCGGAGCGCGCCATGCCCAGCAGGACCGGCCCCAAGATGGACGGGAGCAGCGGCCGCGTCCGCCTCAAGGCGCACTACGGAGGGTGAGGCGGGAGCCGCGGCGGGAGGTGCGGGGACTGCGCCGTCGGGGCTCCTGCGCGGAGGGAGGGGAAGGCGGGAGGCGGCGGCGAGATCGCGGCGGGCCGGGGGCTGTCTCGGGAGGTCCCGCCCCCCCCGCCTCGAGCGTCACCCGCGGACACCCGTGGGCAGCGCGGGGCCCCTTCCCGGAGCGGGTTCCCGGCTCGCACCCGCGCCGCGCGCTCCTCCCTTCTCCGTCGGGGACGTTTTCGCCGGAAAGTTGGGCGGCGGCGTTCAGGCCAGAAACCTGTAGGAACTAAACGTTTCCATCAAGTTGTGGAAACTCCTGGCGGGTTTCTTAAAATCGGCGTTTTCTCCACTTTCTCCCCTTGTTCCCGGCCGTGGGTCTCGCTTGAGGCGGAGTCCGAGGCCCCGGGGCGCGGGCGCGGCGGCTCTAGTGCAGCCCCGGGCAAGGCTCGGGGGTCGGGCGGGGACCGGGGCGTTTGGGGGCGACGGCGTGGCGGAGCTGTCCCCGGGGCCGCTGCCTGGCGGTGGGGCGTGGGCGGGGTCGGAGCCGGGGGCTCCTGGACGCTGGGCCTCAGCCTCTGGGCCGCGCTGCGGGGCGGAGGGGGCGCTCCGGGTGGCCGGGCTCAGGCTCCGCGGAGGGGCCGCTGCCCCCGAAGTGCGGGCGGTGGGGAAGGTGGGACCCGCGAGGGTTCCGCCTCCTCCGGCGCGCGCGTCTCCAGGAGCCCCGAACTCCGACCTCGGCTCCCGCTGGGTGGCCGCTGCCGCGTGTGGGGGAGGGGAGCGGAGTACGGGCTTCGGGTTTCACCGGCTGTCCTGGGGATCCCGAAAGGCTTCTCCAGCCCGGCGCGCACTCAGCTCCCGCGGTGGCGGCCTGACCCCCAGAGGCAGGGACTGGCGGTGGGGGGGAGGGGGGAGACGGGTGACACCTTCCCCGGGCTACGCCCACTCAGGACTGTGCCCAGGAGGTCTGTGTGCCGCCCTGTGAATCTGAGGGGTTCAGCTCCTTGCGAGTCTTGTCCTGGGGTCTCGGGTCAGGCCTCGGGGGCTGCTTGGCCCCTGGTTTGTTGAGGAGGCTCAGACGTCTCTTCTTTGGGCAGGTTGGGGCCTCTGCAGCCCCCCTCTGGCAAGCACTGGAACCCTCGGGGTGCGGTGGGGGTGAGTTAGGTGCCAGAGCTGGAAGAAAGGGATTTCTGGGGGACAGACCCCGAGGGTTCCACGGCAGCCATGTGTTCTGGCCTGGAGGTCAGCGGGTTAAACGTGTCATCGTTGAGGTCCTGGCTGTCGGATTTGTCCAGGGACCTGGGCTTCTGTCTCCTTCCCAGCTTGGAGCCACCACACTGGGCCGCAGGGGATGGTTCGGGGGTCAGGGGCGTCCTGAGAGAGGGAGGTCCACACCCGCAGGGCTGCAGGGGCCCGGACCTTTCTGCATTGCGAAGGCTGGATTCCCAGGACCACGGCTGGGGCAGTGCCCCCAGAGTTCTGGGCCGGCCCGTCCTCCCTCTCCCCTGCTTCGGCCGCTGGGAGCACTTTGGTTGTGGAGCGGGTGTAATTCCACCCGGTGACTCTGGTTTCCTCGGCTGGAGAGACCGAGCCCCCACCCCTTCCTCTTCCTCCCTTCCTGGACTCTCCCCTCTCTCCCTACCCCTTCCTCTTCCCTCCCTTCCTGGACTCTCTCCCCTCTCTCCCCACCCCTTCC
>CAUYLG010012112.1:0-14354 GCA_963573385.1 Cacajao melanocephalus
AATAGAAATTCTATTTGACCCGGCAATCCCACTACTGGGTATATATCCAAAGGATTATAAATCGTTCTATTATAAGGACACATGCACACGAATGTTCATTGCAGCACTGTTTACAATAGCAAAGACTTGGAACCAACCCAAATGCCCATCAATGATAGACTGGACAGGGAAAACGTGGCACATATACACCATGGAATACTATGCACCCATAAAAAACGATGAGTTTGTGTCCTTTGTAGGGACGTGGATGAACCTGGAAACCATCATTCTCAGCAAACTGACACAATAACAGAAAATCAAACACCGCATGTTCTCACTCATAGGCAGGTGTTGAACAATGAGAACACATGGACACAGGGAGGTGAGCATCACACGCTGGGGTCTGGCAGGGAACCGGGGGAGGGACAGCAGAGGGCGCGGGGGGGGAGTTGGGGAGGGCTAACATAGGAGAAATGCCAGATATAGGTGATGGGGTGGAAGGCAGCAAACCACATTGCCATGTGTGTACCTATGCAGCAATCTTGCATGTTCTTCACATGTAACCCCAAAACCTAAAACGCAATAAAAAATATATATAATAATAGTAATAATAATAATTATCTCTTAAGGAAACCTATAAATCTTTGTGGTTTTAACCTTAACACTTTGAAATAAACATTATACTTTTCCACAAATAACTTTGAGGCACTATTGAAGACCATTCTTAATGGGCCAATTTCTGTGATCTTACTTGGTTTCGAATTTTTAATATTTTGTAGCTTTATTCTCATTTTATTCTTAAAATTTATCTTCTCTAAACTTCTTTTTTTGTCCTACAGTATGATTAAGATTTTAGTGGTGCCCATCATTTACATGATAAAAATTATTATTTTTCTTCGCTTTATGCTTTCTAAAGCCCAGTTTCCACAGTCACATATGTCTTTAAAAGGCTTTGATAAAAACTATTACTGGTCCAAGAAGCTACAACAACCTCTGTGTGAAACTGACCCACTGTTCAGGAGGCAAATATTCAGGAAAAAAATATATTTTTTTGTTCTTTGTAAATTATTTGACAACCAACTTGTTGGTTGAACATAACGTGTCTCGGTGTGTATGTGTGTAAGTTTATTCTGTTTTGGATTCTCTGAGATTCTTGAATCTGTGATTTGATGTATTTTCTTGCTTCTGAAAATTATTGTCCACCATCTCTCCAAATATTTCTTCTTTCACTATTTTTCTTCTGGGATTCCAATCACATTCATATTAAACAATTAAATATTGTCTCACAGGTATTAGGTGTACCATTCTCTCAGTCATTCATATTCCTCCCCTCACCCCTTCTTTTTTCCCTTTTTTCTCCCCTCCCATTGTGTTTAAGTTTGGGTAATTTCCTTTCTTAGTGCATGTTAAAAACTTATAGTTGTATATATTTATGGGGTACAAAGTGATTATGTAATTTTTGAATACAATGTGAGATGATTAAACCAAGTGAATTAACATATTCATTATTTCAAGTATTCAACGTTTTTTGTGATGACGAATTTTGAAATTTACTAGCAATATTGCAATATAAAGTACTCAATGATTAGCTATATTCACCATGCTTTGCAGTATATCTAAGAATAAATCAAATGTATTCCTCTTACCTAACTGAGACTTTGTAACCTTTGACTATCATTTCCTTATTACCGTCACCTCCCGGCCTCTGGTAATCACCATTTTACTCCCACTCCATTATTCTAGAATCCCTATATAAGTGAAACCATGCAGTATTTTTTTTTCTGTTTGTATGTTTGACTTTTACCACTTACCATAATATTCTCCAATTCTACCCATGTTTTTGCAAATGACAGAATATCTTTCATTTCAAGGCTGAATAATATTCCATTATTTGTATATACCATATTTTTTACCCACTCATTGATGGATGAACACGTAGGTTATTTCCACATCTTGGTTATTGTGAATAGTGCTGCAATAAACATTACAATGCAGACATCTCTACAACATATTGATCTCAAATCTTTCAGGTAAATGCCTATACATGAGATTGCTGCATTATGTGGTAATTCTATATTTAGTTTTTTGAGGAACCTCAATACTGTTTTCTATAGTGGCTGTACTAGTTTATATTTCCACCAATGGTGTACAAGGATTCCCTTTTCTCCATATCCTAACTAACACTTGTTATCTTTCATCTTTTTGGTAGTAGTTACTCTAACAGGTGTAACATGATATTTCATTTTGCTTTTGATTTTCATTTCCTTAGTGATTAGTGATGTTGAGCAGTTTTTTCATACATTCGTTGGCCATTTGTATGTCTTCTTTTGAGAAATGTCTATTCAGGTCCTTTGCTTATTTATTTATTTATTTATTTTTGAGATGGAGTTTCACTCTTGTTGCCCAGGCTGGAGTGCAATGGTGCAATCTCAGCTCATTGCTACCTCTGCCTCCCGGGTTCAAGCAATTCTCCTGTCTCAGCCTCCTGAATAGCTGGGATTACAAGCATACGCCACCAGGCACAGCTAGTTTTGTAATTTTTTTTTAGTAGAGACAGAGTTTTTCCATATTGGTCAGGCTGGTCTGGAACTCCTAACCTCAGGTGATCTGCCCGCCTTGGCCTCCCAAAATGCTGGGATTACAGGCGTGAGCCACTGCACCTAGTCTGCTTATTTATTTTTTATCACCAATTCTTTATTACAATCTTAATTAACACATAATAATTGTACATGTTTGTCTGTTACAATGTGAGGTTTTGATACCTGTATACATTGTGTAATGACCACATCAGGATGATTAGTATATCTGTCATCTCAAATTTAACATGTCTTTGTAGTGAGAATATTCAAAATTTTCTCTTCTAGCTATTTAGAAATATGCAATACATTATTGTTAACTATAGTCACCCTAATGTGCAATAGGATACCAGAACTTATTTCTCCTAATTGTAACTTTGGACCTGTTGACCAATCTCTCGCCATTCTCTCCTGCTCTCTTCCTTCCCAAGTCTCTAGCAAACACTTGTATTTGCTATTTCTATGAGAATAACTTTTTAGATTTTACATATGAATGAGATAGTATTTTTCTTTGTGGGTCTGGCTTATTTTACTTAATACAAGCTTTTCAGGCTCATCCATGTTGTTGCAAATGACAGAGTTTCATTTGTTTTTTTTGGTTGAGTCATACTCCACTGTGTATATAATGGTACATGCTTTTTATCCCTTTGTTCATTTATGGAAACAATTTGATTCTTTATCTTGGCTATTGTGAGTAGTGGTGCAGTAAACATGGGAGTATAGATATCTCTTTGACATATTGATTTCATTTCCTTTGGATATATATACGCCCAATAGTAGAATTGCTGGATAATATGGTAGTTCTATTTTTGATTGGAAGGTCCTCTATACTGTTTTTTATAATAGCTGTACTAATTAATATTCTCACCAACAATGTGTGTTTCTTTTTCTCCATGTCCTTCCCAACACTTGTAATCTTTTGTCTCTTTGATGCTAATCATTATTTTTTCAATTGTAAATTGATAAATAATAATTGTACATATTCGTGGGGTACATAAAGTAATAATTGTGCATATTCATGGGGTACATAGTGATGTCTTGATACATGTATAGTGATCAGATCAGGGTAATTAGCATATCCATCATCTCAAACATTTATCATTTTTTTGTGTTGGGAATGTTCAATATCCTTTTTCTAGTTATTTGAAACCATATAATATATTATTGTTAGCTATATTCATCCTACAGTAGTACAGAAAACTAGAACTCATCCCTCCTATTCAACTGTAATTTTGTATCCTTTAACAAATCTCTCCCTATTCCTCACTTCCCCCTGCTCTTCCCAGCATCTAGTATCCTCTGCTTTACTTTTTGCTTCTATCAGATCAACTTCTTTTTAGCTTCCACATATGAGGGAGAATCTGCAGTGTATGTTTCTGTTCCTGGCTTATTTTTCTTAATACAACATCCTCCAGTTCCATCCATGTTATTGCAAATGACAGAGTTTCTTTACTTTTTATGGCTGAATAGTATTCCATTGAGTATATATACCACATTTTCTTTATCTATTTATCAGTTATTGGAAACTTAGGTTGATACCCTATCTTGGCTATTGTGAATAGTACCACTGGAAACATGGGGGTGCAGAGGTCTCTTTGATGTAATAATTTCATTTCCTTTGGATTGATTCCCAGTAGAGAGATTTCTGGATCATATGGAAGTTACAGTTTTAGTTTTTGAGGAAACTTTATACTATTCTTCATAATGGATGTACTAGTTTACATTTCTACCAACAACATACAGTCATTCTCTTTTCTCCATATCCTCACCAGCATCTGTTATTATTTGTCTTTTGAATAATAGTCATCCTTGCTGGGGTGAGATGATATCTTATTATTATTTTGATTTTCATTTCCCTGATGATTAGTGATGTTGAACATTTTTTCATATATCTGTTGGCCACTCGTTTGCCTTCTATTAGAAATGTTTGTTCAGATCATTTGTCCACTTTTTTTTGTTTGCTGTTGAGATATTTGAGTTCCTTATATGTTCTGGATATTAATCCCATCAGATGAGAAGCTTGCAAATATTTTCTCCTATTCTGTACATTGTCTTTCCATTCTTTTATATATAATATTTCCTTTGCTATGCAGAAGTTTTTGGTTTGATATAATCCTGTTTGTTTGTGTTTGCTTTTGTTGCCTGTATCTTGGGGTCCTTATTTATACAATCTTTTCCCAGACCCATGTTTTGAAACATTTCACCTGTGTTTTCTTCCAGTAGCTTTATCATTTCAGGCCTTACATTTATGTTTGTGTTCTGAGTTGATTTTTATATAGGGTAAGGGGTGGTAGCCTAGTTTTATCCTCTTGTATATGGATATCCAGTTTTCCCAGCACCATTTATTAAAGATATTATCTTTTCACCAATGAGTTTTCTTGGTACCTTTGTCAAAGATCAGTTGGCTATAGACAAGTGGATTAATTTCTAGATTTTTCTATTCTGTTCCATTGGTGTATGTATCTTTTTTTTTAATGCCAGTCCCTTGCTGTTTTGATTACTACAGCTTTGTACTACATTTTGGGGTGAAAAAAAATAGTAAAATTTCTTTGGAACCACAAAAGACCCTGAATAGCCAAGGAAAACCTGACCAAAAATAACGAAGTTGCATGTATCATACTACCAAACCTTACTTATTTTTTAGTTAGCTTGTTTTCATTCTGTAATGTTACGTTCCCTATATATTTTGGACAATACTCCCTTCTCATATGTATGGCTTGCAGATATTTTCTCCCAATTTTTAGGTTGTCTCTTCATTTTGTTAATTGTATCCTTTGTTGTGCAGAAGCTTTTTCTTTTGATGAAGTCCATTTGTCTATTTTTTGCTTTTGTAACCTGAGCTTTGGGGATCAAATGTAAAAGATTATTGCCTAGAACAGTGTCATGTAGTTTTCTCCCCTGTGTTTTTCTACTAGTTGTCTTATAGTTCCGAGTCTATGTTTAAGTCTTTAATTCATTTAAATTGATTTTTATATATTCTGTGAGATAAGAGTCCAGTTTAATTATTTTGCATGTGGATATTGGTTTCCCCAACACTACTTATTGGAGAGACTACCCTTTTTGCATTGTACATTCTTGGCACCTTTTTAGAAAATCAATTGTCTATAGATATGTGGATTCATTTCTAGGCTCTCTTTTCTTTTCCACTGGTCAATGTGTCTATGTTTATGCCAGTGCCATGCTGTTTTAATTACTATCACTTTGTATTGGTTATTGGGCATAATCCCAACAGACAAAATCTGAATGCCATAATACTGAATTTTGAAATCCTGAAAAATCAAAATCCTGAAAATAAATTCAGTAAAAAAAAATTTATTCAGAAGACATTTATTCACATTTTTAAAGGGGAATTATTTGAGAAGCAAAATTACCACAGAACACTGCATAGACTGCTTTACACAATAAAATTGCAATTAAGTGATTCTCTGCTTTCATAGCACCAATAACGATTAGCTTTTAAACTTTTTTTTCACTGTTAAGTACCCTTATACCCTTAACTTATCACATCCCTTTTGTAAGGAAACAATTTCACAGATCTCTTCCATTGTGTTGTAGGGAATACAGTAAGAAGAAATCATATTTGAATTTGCAAACACCAAATACATATTAGTAAGGGTTCTCCAGAGAAGCAGAAGGAATAGGATAGGCATATAGATATTTGGGAGGGAATATATTAGGGGAATTGGCTCAGATGATTAAGGTGGCCAAGGCATCCCATGACAGGCCTTCTGCAAGCTAAAGATCCGGGGTTGCAGATAACATGACTCAGTCCAAGTCTAAAGGCTCCAGAACCCAGGAAGCTAGACGATGGTGTAACTCTCAGTCCAGGGCCAAAAACCTTGGGACACAGAGGAATACTTTTGTTAAGTCCTGTACTCCAAAGGCCAATTAAGCTAGAGTTCTGATGTCCAAGGCAGCAGAAGAAAAGTCTCAGCTATCAAAGAGAGACAAATTTGCTTTCTGAATGTGTTCTTTTTATTTATTTATTTATTTATTTTTATTTATATATTTTTTATTGAACTTTAGGTTCTGGAGTACATGTGCAGAACATGCAGGATTGTTGCATAGGTACATACATGGCAATGTGGTTTGCTACCTCCATCACCTATATCTGGCCTTTCTCCCCATGGTATCCCTCCCCAACCTCCCTACTGCCCGCTGCCCCTCCCCCAGTCCCCCCCAACAGACCCCAGTGTGTGATGCTCACCTCCCTGTGTCCATGTGTTCTCATTTTTCAACACCTGCCTATGAGTGAGAACATGTGGTGTTTGATTTTCTGTTATTGTGTCAGTTTGCTGAGAATGATGGTTTCCAGATTCATCCATGTCCCTACAAAGGACACAAGCTCATCGTTTTATGGCTGCATAGTATTCCATGGTGTATATGTGCCACATTTTCCTTGTCCGGTCTATCATTGATGGGCATTTGGGTTGGTTCCAGGTCTTTGCTATTGTAAACAGTGCCACAGTGAACCTACGTGTGCATGTGTCTTTATAATAGAATGATTTATAATCCTTTGGATATATACCCAGTAATAGCATTGCCAGGTCAAATGGAATTTCTATTTCTAGGTCCTTGAGGAATCGTCACACTGTCTTCCACAATGGTTGAACTAAATTACACTCCCACCAATGGTGTAAGTGTTCCTATTTCTCCACATCCCCTCCAGCATCTGTTATCTCCAGATTTTTTAATGATCGCCATTCTAACTGGTGTGAGGTGGTATCTCAATGTGCTTTTGACTTGCATTTTTCTAATGACCAGTGATGATGAGCATTTTTTCATTTGTTTGTTGGCCTCATATATGTCTTCTTTTGAAAAGTGTCTGTTCATATCCTTTGCCCACTTTTGGATAGATTTAGGCTTGGGAGGGTGCAAGTGTCCAGGAATTTATCCATCTCTTCCTGGTTTACTGGTTTATGTGCATAGAGCTGTTTGTAATAATCTCTGATGGTAGTTTGTATTTCTGTGGAATCGGTGGTGATATCCCCTTTATCGTATTTTACTGCATCTATTTGATTCTTCTCTCTTTTCTTTTTTGTTGATCTGACTAGCGGTCTGTCTATTTTGTTGATCTTTTCAAAAAAAATAGCTCCTAGATTTATTAATTTTTGAAGGATTTTTTGTCTCTATCTCCTTTACTTCTGCTCTGATCTTAATTATTTATTGTCTTCTGCTACCTTTTGAATTTTTTTGATCTTGCTCCTCTAGCTCTTTTACTTTTGATGATAGGGTGACAATTTTAGATCTTTCCTTGCTTCTCATGTGGGCATTCATTGCTATAAATTTCCCTCTAGACAATGCTTTTTTAAATGTGTCCCAGAGATTTAGTATGTTGTGTATTCATTCTCATTCATTTCGAAGAACATCTTTTTTTCTGCCTTCATATCATTGTTTATCTAATCAACATTCAAGAGCCAGTTGTTCAGTTTCCATGAAGTTGTGCAGTTCTGAGTTAGTTTCTTAATCCTGAGTTCTAATTTGATTGCACTGTGGTCTGAGAGACTGTTTGTTATGATTTCCATTCCTTTGCATTTGCTGAGGAGTGATTTACTTCCAATTATGTGGTCAGTTTTAGAGTATGTGCGACATGGTGCTGAGAAGAATGTATATTATATGGATTTGGGGTGGAGAGTTCTGTAGATGTCTATTACGTGTGCTTGGTCCAAATCTGAGTTCAAGTCCTGGATATCCTTGCTAATTTTCTGTCTCATTGATCTCTCTAATATTGACAGTGGAGTGTTACAGTCTCCCACTATTATTGTGTGGGAGTGTAAGTACCTTTGTAGGTAGATAAGAACTTGCTTTATGTAGCTGGGTGCTCCTATATTGGGTGTGTATATATTTAGGATCATTAGCTCTTCTTGTTACATTGATCCTTTTACCATTATGTAATGTCCTTCTTAGTCTCTTTTGATCTTTGTTGGTTTAAAGTCTATTTTATCAGAGACTACGATTGCAACTCCTGCTTTTTTTGGCTCTCCATTTGCTTGATTCATCTTCCTCCATCCCATTATTTTGAGCCTATGTATATCCTTGCATGTTAAATGAGTTTCCTGGATACAGCACACCAGTGGCTTTTGACTTTTTATCCAATTTGCGAGTCTGTGTTTTTTTATTGGGGCATTTAGTGCATTTACATGTAAGATTAATATTGTTATGTGTGAATTTGATCCTGCCATTTTGATGCTAGCTGGTTGTTTTGCTCATTAGTTGACACAGTTTCTTCATTGTGTCAATGCTCTTACCGTTTGGTACATTTTTGGAGTGGCTGGTACTGGTTGTTCCTTTCTATGTTTAGTGCTTCTTTCAGGAGCTCTTGTAAGGCAGGCCTGGTGGTGACAAAATCTTTCAGCAGTTGCTCGTTCATAAAGGATTTTATTTCTCTTTCACTTATGAAGCTTAGTTTCGCTGGATATGAAATTCTGGGTTGAAAGTTCTTTTCTTTAAGGATGTTGAATATTGGCCCCCATTCTCTTCTGGCTTGTAGGGTTTCTGCCGAGAGATTCACTGTGAGTCTGATGGACTTTCTTTTGGGGGTGACTCAACCTTTCTCTTTCGCTGCCCTTAGGATTTTTTCCTTCATTTCCACCCTGGTGAATCTGACGATTATGTACCTTGGGGTTGCTCTTCTTGAGGAATATCTTTGTGATGTTCTCTGTATTTCCTGGACTTGAACGTCGGCCTGGCTTACTAGGTTGGGGAAGTTCTCCTAGATAATATCCTGAAGAGTGTTTTCCAGCTTGGATTCATTCTCTCCATCACATTCAGGTACACTTATCAAACGTAGATTAGGTCTTTTTACATAATCCCATATTTCTTGGAAGCTTTGTTGATGTCTTTTCACTCTTTTTTCTCTATTCTTGCCTTCTCATTTTATTTCATTGAGTTGATCTTCAATCTCTGATATCCTTTCTTCTGCTTGATCGATTCAACTATTGAAACTCGCATATGCTTCATGAAGTTCTCGTGTTGTGTTTTTCAGCTCCATCAATTCATTTATATTCTTCTTTAGGCTGTTTATTCTCATTAGCATTTCATCAAACCTTTTGTCAAGGTTCTTAGTTTCTTTGCATTGGGTTATAACACGTTCTTTTAGCTCAGAGAAGTTTCTTATTACCCACCTTCTGAAGCCTGTTTCTGTCAATTCCTCAGAATTATTCTCTATCCAGCTTTGTTCCCTTGCTGGTGAGGAGTTGTGTTCCCTTGGAGGACGAGAGGCGTTCTGGTTTTCAGTGTTTTCATCCTTTATGCACTGGTTTCTTCCCATCTTTTGGATTTATCTACTTGTGGTCTTTGTAGTTGGTGACTTTTGGATGGGGTCTCTGAGTAGGCATCCTTTTTGTTGAGGTCAAAGTTATTTCTTTCTGTTTTTTAGTTTTCCTTCTAACAGTCAGGCCCCTCTGCTATAGAAGTGCTGGAGTTTCACTCCAGACCCTGCTTGCTTGGGGATCACCTGTGGTGGCTGCAGAACAGTAAGGGATGCTGCCCTTAAGTTTTTCACCTTTGAGTGTAATGTTAGCAGTGGTCTCATTATATGTGACTTTTGTGTTGAAGTACATTCTTTCCATACCTATTTTTTTGAGTGTATTTACTATAAATGGATGCTGAGCTGGGTGCGGTGGCTCACGCCTGTAATCCCAGCACTTTGGGAAGCTGAGGTGGGTGGATCACAAGGTCAGGGGTTCAAAACCAGCCTGACCAATCTGGTGAAACCTGGTCTCTCCTTAACAATACAAGAATTAGCCAGGTGTGGTGGTGTACACCTGTAATCCCAGATACTTGGGAGGCTGAGGCAGAAGAATTGCTTGAACCTGGGAGGCAGAGGTTGCAGTGAGCTGAGAGCATGCCATTGCACTCCAGCCTGGGCAACAGAGTGAGACTCCATCTCAAAAAAAAAGTACTGAATTTTGTCATTTTTTTCTACATTTAATGAGATAATCATATGATTTATGTCTTTCATTCTTTTAATGTGATATCTCACATTTATTGATGTGTGAATGTTGAATTATCCTTGCATCTAGGGATAAATCCACTTCATCATGGTGAATGATCTTTCTAATATATTGTTGATTTTAGTTTGCTCGTATTTTGTTGAAGATATTTAAGCTATGTTAATCAGGAATACTGGCCTGTAGGTTTCTTTTCTTGTGACATTCTTGGTCTGGTTTTGGTATCAGGATAATTCTTGCCTTATATAAAGAGTTTGTATTCTCTCTGGAATTTTTTGATGAAGCTTGTGGAGAATTAGTATTAGCTCTTCTTTAAATGTTTGGTAAAAATCAGCAGTGAAACCATCAGGACTTGGACTTTTCTTTGATGGGAGACTTTTTATTACTGATTCAATCTTTTCACTTGTTATTTATTTGTTAAAATTGTCTGTATTTTTCAGGATTCAATCTTGGTAGGGGTTTTATGTGTCAAGAAATTTATTTTTTTTTCCTAGGTTGTCTAATTTTTGGCATATAATTATTTATAGTAGTCTCCTAGGATCCATTGTATTTCTTTGGTGTCAGTTGTAATGTCTTTTATTTTATTTCTGATTTTATTTATTTGAGTTCCTTCTCTTTTGTCCTTGGTTAGTCTAGTTAAAAGTTTGTCAATTTTGTCTTTTCAATGAACTAACTCAGTTTTGTAGATTTTTTGTATTATTTTTCTAGTTGTAATGTCATTTATTTCCTCTCTGATGTTTACTATTTTTTCCATCTCCCAATATTGGACTTAGTTTGTTATTTTTTCTATTTCATTAGCATCATATTAAGTTGTTTATTTGCAATCTTCTTTTTTGTTATAAGTATTTATTGCTAAAGGCTTCTTTTAGAACTGCTTTTGTTGCAGCCCATAAATTTGGTATGTTGTTTCCATTTTCATTTGTCTCCAGAAATATTCAATTCTCCCTTTTCTTAATTGGCCCATTGTATTTTTCAGGAACATCATGTTTAATTTTCATGTATTTGTGAATTTTATATAATTTCTCCTGTTATTCATTTTTAGTTTTATACCATTATGGCTGGAAAAGTTGCTTGATACGATATCAGTCTTCTTAAACTTGCTAAGACTTGTCTTGTAGGCTAACATGATCTATCCTGTAGAATGTTATGTATGTGCTTAAGAAAAATGTGTATTCTGTGGCCATTAGATAGAATGTTCAGTGTATGGCTGTTAGGTCCATTTGTCCTAAAGTATTTTCACATCTAGTGTTTGCTTATTAATTTTATGTCTGGATGAACTTTCCATTATTGAAAGTGAGATGCCGAAGCCCCCTACTGTTATTGCATTGCAATCCATCTTTCCCTATGGAGTAAAATTATTTATTTCTAACCTTCATATGATGCATGCACAGTGAGAGCAAAGTGCTCCAGAGAGTGGTTACTCAAATGTTGATGCTGGTAGGATTCAAGGTTATTTGTTTCTCTCATATTTGTATTTTTTACTGTTGCTCAATATTTTCAAGTGAACATGTATCAATGATATTAAAATACAGTCACTCTTATAAACAATAAATTGAATACATTTCAAGTAAAAATTTAAAATAGTCTGGTTGTTTCTTAAGGTTTAGAAATTGAATCTTCCACAAAAATAAGCCAGATGACAAAGTAAAATACCCTTAATACATTGTTATTTACCAGATAACATGCTATTATTTTTTCTTCTTAAACCAGCATTTTCTCAGTTTTACACAGTGATATCTGATGGTTTTAGAGACTTTGGCATCTTTTACTAGCAATACATCTCATTGAATCTGAGTATATATCAGTTCTTTCTAATAACACTAGGTTTCTAAACCTTAGCACTGTTGACATTTAAGCTGGATAATTCTTTGTTGTGGCAAGCTTTCCTGTGCTTTATAAGATGTTTAGAGTATCCCTAGCTTCTATCCATTAGATGGCCAGTAGTAAAGAAAAACCTATTTTTTGAGAAGAAATTTAAGCTGGCTACAGAAATTTGCATAAGTAGCAAAGAGCCTAATGTTAATCCCCAAGACCATGGGGAAAATATCTCCAGGCCATGGCAGAGACCTTCATTGCAGCCTCTTCTGTCACAGGCCCCAAGGCCCAGGAGGAAAACATGTATCCAGGGTCCTTCTGCTGTATACAGCCTAGGGACTTGGTGTGCTATGTCCTAGCCACTCCAGCTATGGCTGAAAGGGGCCAATGGAAAGCTCAGGCTGTGACTTCAGAGGGTGGAAGCCCCAAGCCTTGGCTGCTTCCACATGGCATTGAACCTGCAGGTGCACAGAAGTCAAGAATTGAGATTTTGGAATCTCCACCTAGATTTTAGAAGATGTATGGAAATGCCTGGATACCCAGGCAAAAGTTTGCTGCAGGGGTGAGGCTTCCCTCCTAGGACAGTGTGGAAAGGAAATGTGGAGTCATAGCTCCCACACAGAATCCCTACTGGGGCACTGCCTAGTGGAGCTGTGAGAAGATGGCCACCATCCTCCAGATCCAGGAATGGTAGATCCACTGTCAGTTTGCACTGTGTGCCTCAAAAAGCTGCAGACATTCAAAGCCAACCAGTGAAAACAGCCAGGAGAGAGGCTGTACCCTGCAAAGCCACAGCATTGGGGCTGCCCAAGATCATGGGAACCAACTTTTTTGTATCAGCATGACCTGGATGTGAGACCTGAAGTCAAAGAGGATCATTTTGGAGCTTTAAAATCTGACTGCCCTCCTGGGTTTCTGACTTGCATGGGCCCTGTAACCCCTTTATTTTGGCCAATTTATCCCATTTGGAATGGCTGTATTTACCCAATACCTGTAACCCCATTGTATCTAGGAAGTAACTAGCTTGCTTTTGATTTAACAGGCTCATAGGCAGAAGGGACTTGCCTTGTATCAGATGAGACTTTGGACTGTGGACTTTTGGGGTAATGGTGAAATGAGTTAAGACTTTGGGGACTACTAGGAAGACATGACTGGTTTTAAAATGTGAGGACATGAGATTTGGAGAGGACAGGGGTGGAATTATATAGTTTCGCTTTGTCCCCACCCAAATCTCAACTTGAATTATATCTCCCAGAATTCCCATGTGTTGGGGGAGGGACCTGGAGGAGGTAATTGAATCATGAGGGCTGGTCTTTCCTGTGCTATTCTCCTGATAGTGAGTAAGTCTCACAAGATGTGATGGGTTTATCAGGGTATTCTGCTTTTGCTGCTTCTTCATTTTTCTCTTGCCACCACCACATCAGAAGTGCCTTTTACCCCCACCATGATTCTGAGGCCTCCTCAGCCATGTGGAACTGTAAGTCCAATTAAACCTCTTCTTGTTCCGTTTTGGGTATGTCTTTATCAGTAGCATTAAAAAGAACTAATACACTCATTGTAAGGCTTATTGTCGAATTTAAAATTAGGAAACTGAGGCCAGTATAAGGAAAACTAAATTCCAGTTTATTCAGCTCCCGGGCGAGGTTCTGTGGTCCAGGGAAGGGGCCACAGAAGTCGCGCCCGGCCATGCTGGGTGTGGGGTTTTATAGGGGGTGAGGGCAATAGATTGGTCAGTGGGGAAACAAAGCATGGGCAACTGCATTGGTCATAGAGAGACTGGACCTAGACTTGGCAAGCTGCCATTGGTAGCCCAGTGGGGCTATCGAGAGGTGGGCAGGAGAAGGTAATAGATTAATAGGTGAGGAAACAAAGCATGGGCACCTGTATTGGCCAGAGAGAGAGACTGGACCCGGACTTGGCGAGCTGCCATTGGTCAGGCTCTCGGCGGGATTTTTGAATTTTGGACTGACAGCATGATTTAGTGCTGAGTGTGGGGCTAGGGGTGGAATGCAGGAGTGGGTGTGGGGAGCCC
>CAUYLG010012115.1:0-29977 GCA_963573385.1 Cacajao melanocephalus
AAAAGGAAGCCTATCAGACTCACAGCAGATCTCTCAGCAGAAACCCTACAAACTACAAGAGAGTGAGGGTCAATATTCAATATCCTCAAAGAAAAGAATTTTCAACCCAAAATCTCATATCCAGCCAAACTAAGCTTCATAAGTGAAGGAAAAATAAAATTTTTTATGAACAAGCAAGCACTCAGAGATTTCATCACCACCAGGCCTGCTTTACAAGAGCTTCTGAAAGAAGCACTACGTACAGAAAGAACAACCAGTATTAGTCATCCCAAAAACTTACCAAAGGCTAAAGAATATCACCATAATGAAGAATCTATATCAACTAATGGGCAAAACAGCCAGCTAGCATTAAATGACAATATTAAACTCACATATATTAATATTAATCCTAAATTTAAATGGATTAAATGCCCCAATCAAAGACACAGGCAGGCAAATTGAATGAAAAGTCAAAACTCATCGGTACGCTGTATCCAGATCTATCTCATATGCAAGGACACATAAAGACTCAAAACAAAGGGATGGAGGAAGATTCACCAATCACATGGAGAGCAAAAAAAAAAAAAAACAGGAGTTGTAATTTTCGTCTCTGATAAAACAGACTTTAATAGTAATAAAGACTAAAAGAAACAAAGAAGGACATTACATACTGGTAAAAGGATCAACGCAACAAGAGCTAATGATCATAAATATATATGCACCCAATACAGGAGCACCCAGATACATAAGACAAGTTCTTAATGACTTATAAAGAGACTTAGACTCCCACACAATAACAGCGGGAGACTTTAACACCACATTATTGACATTAGACAGATCAACGAGATAGAATATTAACAAGGACATTTAAGACTTGAACTCAGACCTGGAACAAGTAAACTCAATAAATATTTATAGAACCCTCCACCCCAAATGCACAAAACATATATTTTTCTCAGTATCATTACACCTATTCTAAAAGTGACCACATAATTGGAAGTAAATTGCTCTGCAGTAATTGCATAGCATTTTACAGATTTAAACGAAATACTGGTTAGCTGTTTGTTTGTTATTTTCTTCCCTTATTCCTTCCTGTCTCCGTTGTTGTTAAGCACAATTATTGGTATAAAAGAGGTCTTTAATACCTATTTTTAGACTGCATTCCAGCCTGGGCAATAGAGCAAGACTCCTGTTCTCTCTCTCTCTCTTTCTCTTCCTCTTTCTTTCATTAAAAAAAAAAAAAAAGAAAAGAAAGAAATAAATACCCATTTTCTGGGGAGAAATTCAAGCCAGCTGCAGAAATTTGTATAAGAAGGAGTCAAACGTTAATAGCCAAGACAATGGGAAAAATGTCTCCAGGGCATGTCTGACATCTTCCCAGAAGCCCCTCCCATCACAGGCCTGGAGGCCTAAAAGGAAAAAATGGTTTCCTGGACTGGACCCAGGGTCCCGCTGCTCTGTGTAGCCTTAAGACTTGGTGCCCTGAGTTGCAGCCACTATAGCTACAGCCGTGGCTAAAAGGGGCCAAGGTACAGCTCGGACTGTTGCTTTAGAGGGTGCAAGCCCCAAACCTTAGTGGCTACCATATGGTATTGGGCCTGCAGGTGTGCAGAAGGCCAAGAACTGAGGTTTGGGAACCTCTACCTAGATTCCAGAGGATGTATGAAAATGCCTGGATATCGAGGCAGAAGTCTGTTGCAGGAGTGGAGCCCTCATGGAGAACTTCTATTAGGACAGTGTAGAGGGAAAATGTGGAGATGGAGCCCCCACACAGAGTCCCCACTGGGGCACTGCCTAGTGGAGCTGTGAGAAGAGGGCCATTGCCCTACAGACCCAAGAATGGTAGATCCACTGATAGCTTTTTACCGTGCACTTGGAAAAGCATAGGCACTCAACGCCAGTTCATGAAAACAGCTGTACCCTTTGCAGCCACAAGGGCAGAGTTGCCCAAGGCCTTGGAAGGCCACCTCTTGAATCAGTGTGCCCTGGATATGAGACATGGAGTCAAAGAAGATTTTGGAACTTTGAGATGTAATGGCTGCCCTGCTGGATTTCA
The DNA here is from genome assembly GCA_963573385.1 of Cacajao melanocephalus. NCBI lineage: Eukaryota > Metazoa > Chordata > Mammalia > Primates > Pitheciidae > Cacajao > Cacajao melanocephalus. Next base: position 2,036 of record CAUYLG010012115.1, read on the forward strand.
GACTTGCATGCAGGGGGCGCGGAGGGTTATAGCCCCCTAGTTTTGGCCAATTTGTCCCTTTTGGGATGGAAGCATTTACCCATGCCTATAGACCCATGATTATCTTGGAAGTAAATAATTTGCTTTTGATTTTACAGGATCATAGTCAGAAGGGACTTGCCTTGTCTCAGGTGAGACTTTGGACTTGGACTTTTGAGTTAATGCTGGAATGAGTCAACACTTTGGGTGACTATTGGGAAGGCATGACTGTGTTTTGAAATGTGAGAAAGACATGAGATTTGGGAGGGGCCAGGGCAGAATAATATGGTTTGGCTCTATGTCCCCATCCAAATCTCATCTTGAATTGTAATCCCATGTCGTGGGAGGGGTGTGATGGGAGGTGACCAGATCATGGAGCCAGTTTCCCCAATGCTGTCCTTGTGATGGTGAGTTCTCACAAGATCTGATGGTTTAAAAGTGTGGCACTTCCTCCTTTACTCTCTCTCTCTCTCCTGCTACCATGTAAGATTTGCCTTGCTTCCCCTTACAACATGATTGTAGGTCTCCTGAGGCCTCCCAAGCCATGTGGAACTGTGAGTCAATGAAACCTCTTTTTTTAAATAAATCACCTAGTCTCACGTCTTTAGAGCAGTGTGAAAACAAATACAATGGTCAATCTTTTAATTCCCCAAATTCATGATTAGTCCTTTTCAATTTACTATCTAGATTTGACATTTCCTATTAAGGAGTCAGTACATAAAAACTAGCCTTAAACTGAAGTTGTTTGAATTGAGATGAGATTACAGGTTCCTGGGTTCTAGAGTTCACGTTTCATGTTTCTGGTTTTAATTTTTAAAAATTATTTCATACCCAACAATCTAATGTTTACTCATACTTTTGAGACCCTGTCTCACCTTAGAATCAAAAGCAAGGCTTTTCTATGCTTAAAAGCCCTGGATAGTATATTCTAATTTTAATAGCACCAGTATTATTCTATTTTTGGTACTTTTATTTGCAATTCCAATGCCAGGCTCCACATCAAAGGGATGAAGGGCTCATACATCACTGATATTGTCACAGATCATCAAACACAGTCCCTAAGTTATCAGTAACTATCCTCTTCTTTACTTACTACTTTAGGAAGCTATCATATAGTCATGGGTATCATAGTCATGCACTGATGTCAATGGAACAATTTTTGGTATTTTATGTTCATTCCATTTCTTCCCAATTTTCTGTAGCAGTTTTACTTTCAACAGGTTTAAATGAAGACATTTTATTTCTGACTTTATTTTGACATTGAATCTAAATCTATGCTTGTCTTACGTTGAACCATTCAATTTTCTTTAATGTTTCCCTAAAGTTCAAACTTTGTATATTTCTTTTTACATGGATTTACAAGTCATCTTGAATGAGTAGTTCATGCAGGAAAGCACAGACATACTTACAGACAACACTAGAAGTGTTGCAAGGTTTCCTGCAATAATTCCTGTAGGTGGTTCCAGTGGTAAAGCCAATAAGAGCATATTGCACAAAGAAACCACAGAGCCTCTAGAGAAGAAAGGATGGGGCTAGAAGGTCAACAGTAGTAGTAACCAGCACAGCCAATTTGAAGGAATGTGAAAATTTAGAGCACGTAACTTTTTTCCCGTTGCTTGGCTGGGAAATAAGTGTCAGCAAGCTATTATAAAATAGCAACACTGAAAAAGTGAGGCAAGAGAAGAAAAGCAGAAGAGTGAGGGCAGGAAAAAATAATGATAATTTCCTTCCAATCGCTCAAGCCAAAAATCTTTAAGTCACTCATGACTCTTCCTTTCTCTCATACCCCACATCTAATCTATCAGCAAATCTCATTGAGATATATCCAGAATTCAAAAATATATGCAGAATTCAACAATTTCTCACCACTTCCATAGCTATTACTCCAATTTAAGCTCCCATTATCCAATGCCCAGACTACTATAAGCATTTCCTAACTGGTATTTCTGATTCCATCCTTCTTCCCTACATCTACTGCTACACAACGGCCACAGAGATCTTTTAAAACAAATTATCCCACATCACCAAAATAAAACCCAGCATCCTTGCCATGGCTTACAAGGTAAAACCCTACACAAACGGATCCTATTCCCTATCCTACTTCTTCAATCACATATCCCTTACTCCTTCCACTATAACCACAGTGGTTTCCTTGCTGTTTTCCTTTTTGTTATTTGAAATAGAGTCTTACTCTGTTGTCCAACTTGGAGTGTAGTGGCATGATCTTGGCTCACTGTAACCTCCGCCTCTTGGGTTCAAACAATTCTCCTGCCTCAGCCTCCTGAGTAGCTGGGACTACAGGCACATGCCACCATGCCTGGCTAATTTTTGTTTTAGTAGAGACAGGGTTTCGCCATGTTGGCCAGGCTGGTCTCGAACTCCTGACCTCAAGTGATCCGCCTACCTCAACCTCCCAAAGTGCTGGGCCTGAACTCCTGACCTCAAGTGATCCACCCACCTCAACCTCCCAAAGTGCTCAGCTTGCACACCAAGGACATTTCAAGTTAGGGCCTCTGTATTTGCTATTTAATACCTTTCTTTGGAATGCTCCTCTTCCACATATCCACATAACTCATTTCCTCACTTCATTCAAGTCTCTATTTAAATGTCATCTTATTTTATCAATCTTATCTAAAAGAGTACTCCCTAGTCACTCTATCTTTATCTTATTCTCCATCTTAGTATTTACCACCTAACATGCCATGTATTACTTATACATTTGTTTACTGACTGTCCCTCCCCACCCCTCACTTCCTCCAAGTAGAAGTTAAGGCACACGAGAAGGCAGGCTTTTTGTTGTTGTTCAAGAGCCCCTAGTTCCTAGAACAGTGCCTGTATGTGGAGGGTACTCAACATTTGTTGAATGAACAAATTAGTGAAAATAATATCAAAACAGGACTCAGAGAATACAACAAAGGATTAAGAGTACTCGTATTTTGCTTTGGTAAAGAAATAGGACCTGGGACACTGAATAAGAAAAATGAGAATTCCAAACTCAAGAAAACTTTACGGTGATCTCAACAAGCAACGAGAGGCTACAGATACTGTCCAAGCTCTTCATAAAGAAAACTAATTGTGAATTGTTTATGGAAAAATGTGATTATGAAGTACAAAGGTGGCAGAAAAGTTGAGTTTTGACTAGGAAATAAAGCATGAAATAAACTGTTAACAGAAGATTTTGGTGAACCATCTTTACACATAGATACCTAGACAGCTAAATAGCTAGGTAGATAATAGATTTTTTAAGAAGAGTTTTAGCTGAAAGAAGAGGCAAAGACAAGCTCTGAAAATGGTCTTAGTGAATTATCTGAATGCCATCATGTAGTCACAGACAATGTTCCAAGTGTGGAAACGAGGGCATAGTGGAAAAGAAGGTAGAATGTAAGCACAGCAGTAAAATCTAAGTAACAGAAACTGTCCAAGAATGTGTTAGAATGAAAGGGAGACTGAAATAGTTGGTGTCGCTTTAAAGGCCTAAAGTGAAAAATTAAACAACTAAGCTGATAACATCAATCCAAAGGCACACCAGAAAGGCACAGGCTTCAGAAAACATGGAAGAAGAACAAAGATAGATTTCAAGCCTGATGAGGAAAAAAAGAGAAAGGAAAACAGAGTAAACTATAAATCAGAAACAGAGTGGGAAGACAGCTCCTACTGAAGAAACAAGAGAGGGAAGGCCTACTTCAGGGCAAATGGCTTTAAATAATATCAGAGGAAAGACAGATGGATAAAGAACATCTAAGGAAATCAGATAGGTATTATCTAAAGGAGAAAAACTTAAAATTAGAATGTCAGATAAGCCAATGTGTAGAATGAAAGAAGCAAAAGAAAGAAGAAAGTCTTGAATGTTCAAGCATATTCTCAAAGACAGCAGAGGCCCAGTGCGATAGCGCTTATCTGTAATCCCAGCACTTTGTTTGATTTTTGAGACAGGTTCTTGCTGTCACCCAGGCTGAAGTGCAGTGGTGTAATCATAGCTCACTGCAACCTCCACCTACCAGGCTCAAGTGATTCTCCCACCTCAGCGCCTCAAGAGCCTGGAACTATAGCCATGTGCTACCATACCTGGTTAACCATGCCTGGTTAATTTTTTAATTTTTAATTTTAGAGATGGGTTTCACCATGCTGCCCCCTGGTCTGGAACTTCTGGGCTCAAGCAATCCACCCACCTTGGCCTCCCAAAGTGCTAGGATTATAGGCATGAGCCAGAACTTTGGGAGACCATGGCAGGAGGATAATTTGAGGCCAACAGTTCTAAAGCAAAACATTTAAGAAATTATACAGGTGTGATGGCACATGCCTGTAGTCCCAGCTACTATGGAGGCTGAAACAGGACTACTTGAGCCCAGGAGCTTGAGGCTGCAGTGAGCCATGATTATACCACTGCACTCCAGCCTGGTGCAAGTGAGACCCTGTCCCAAAAAAAAAAAAAAAAAAAGGGCATAAAATATACCAAAATTAGCTAAGTAGAAATATGTCATTGTTACATGAGATATAGCATAAAGTTACAGATATGAATGAACTGAATCAAATGTCTGTTGATTTTGTCAGCAGCTCTATGACTTAGAACAAGTTACTTCACCTCTCTGGGACTCATTTTTTCCCTTAAAAAAAATGTTATTTCTTCTCTTAAAAAAAAAAAAAATAGGTGTGAATGCAGGAAAAGTGGTTAGGTTAAAAAAAAAAATAGATGATCATTCCAAGCCCTTTTTTCTCCAGTTTATGGGAGTGGGATGAGACAGGGAAAGCACAGAGCTCTTAAAAGAAACAATCAGAAAGATAACAAATTTCTAAAATGTAAGGAGTAATAGTTAAGAACAGTTCTGCATAGCACTTTACCATCTAAAAAGTACTTTACATGAAACATCATATGCTTACCTCACAACAATCCTGAGAAGCTAAAAAGACAGGTATCACGTCACACCATTTTATAAACGGAGGAACTAAGGACTCAGAGATTAAGAAGCGGGATAGGAACAGAAACCATAGCAGACCCAGGATCCAACCAAGATTTAATGGCAGAATCAAATCCACTTTCTTTCTTAATAATTTTTTTTTTAAACAGAGATGAGGTCTCAAATTTCTGGACTCAAGCGATCTTCCCGCCTCAGCCTCCCAGAGTGTTGGGAATTATAGAAGGGAGTTACCAAATGTGGCCCAGAATATATTATTTTTCAAAGTTAAGATGATCTCTCTTATCATCTCCCTCTCCACATAATTAAGGCATTGTGGGTATTTTTGTGGATTATTAGGTAGTAGGTAAGAGGCAAACACACCAAAATAAATTTTTTTTTTTTGAGACAGGGTTTCATTCTGTCACGTAGGTTCAGGCAATCCTGCCACCTCAGCCTCCCATGTACCAGGGACTTTGGGCACGCACCACCATTCCTAATTTTTTTTTTTTTTTTTTTTAGAAACAAGGTCTCACCATTTGCCCACACTGCTCTTGAACTCCTGGGCTCAAGCGATCCTCCTGCCTCAGCCCCTCAAAATGCTGGGATTATAGGTGTGAGCCACTGAGCCCAGCCTGAAAAAATCTTTTAATGTAAAATAAAATTCCTTTAGAACTAAAGGAGTTAGTTTACATGTAAACCACACATCAACTCACTACACAAAATGTTTTCGCACATAGTTGATCACAACTTATTAAGACTATCCTCTCAGTCCACATGTCCCTTGTAGCTGGCAGAATTACTGCAGTTGTAGTATTTTCAGCCTTTCTGCATACAGAATAACTTACTTTGAACTTAAATTCTGACATAGCTATAAAAATCATTAAACAAGTAACTTCCATTTGTGTATCCTGGATCCCAAGCATATAAAGAGAATGGCAGAAGTAGATTAAGGTTTATTTATTTATTTAGGTTTAAATAATGTAAGTTTATTTTCTCACAGTGCTAGAGGCTGAAAGTCTGAGATCAGGATGCCTGAACGGTCTGGTACTGGTGAGGGCTCTCTTCCTAGGTCAGTTTTGTTTTTAACATCTAAGAGGATTGTCACCACACCTTTGTTAGTGATAATAAAGCAGCAGCATTTTCCTCATCCTATTCTTTGCCCTAAAAGCCATAATCAGCCAGAGCTAACTAATTAACTACAGTAACAGTAAAAAATCTTAGTAATATAATCTGCCGCTTATTGGTCCCAACCTATTTTATTACTCTTTGTATGTTTTAATGGGACAGATGAAGTTTTGGATTAAATTCCAAAAATGTTATGTATACAATTCTAGCATTTCTATTTTAATGAGAAAATGTTTTCCTTCAGAGTGCCTAGGACACTCTAACAGAAAAGTTCAACACTTTCCCATGATCCTCAGTCCTCTGAATTTCTCTTCGTCCTATACCTGCCAAGTCAAGGCACACTACTCATTACAAACCAGCAGACCATGGTTTCTTTCCACTGGATATCACTGAGACTCTTCTTAATGAAAACAAGCATGAGCAAGACACAGGATCAAAGGGCAGGGTAAGGGCAAAAAGGGGAAAATCCCAAAAAGACCAGAGAAAGTGGAAACAGAAGCTTGGTTACATCAGTGGCTACAATTACATTTCTGTTTTTCTCCTGTATTACTTCATTTTTCCCCTGTGGTTCCTTTTTTTAAAGTAGTTGCATAAACAGTGGCCAGATAAGCATGTTTGAAGTAGAAATTCAGGAGAAAACAAAGCCTACACTGAATGGGCCACAGCCAATCATATATCATCTGATTACCAGGCCCTGACATAAAGAACATGCAATATAGATGATGTAAGTAAAAAAGAACATCAGATTCTTAGTCAGAAAATCTGAATTTAAGTCCTAATATGCTGCAGAATTTCCAAAGAGTGAACTAACTTTCTTGAGTTCCACTTTTCTAATCTATAAAAAGAGATACAACTACCTACCTACTGCTGTGAAAGCTGACATGAGAAAAATACTACACATTTGCTGCATATAACTTTTAAAATCACTATCATGTTATGAAGGATAATAAAATTCTGAATTGAAGTCTCCCTCTGCAATCACATAGACAAACCATATTCTGACATCTCTTAGCAGTTATACCAACAGGTGCATAATTCAGGTGGATAAATACAAAAGTGGATTTTAAGCCACTATCTGAAATAAACATCGCACAGTCACCTAATAAAAAGTTTTAGAGCCCAACCATAGAGTATGATTATTCACATATAAAGCTAGTGCTATTCATCCACTTTCAACAAAATATATATATCAAATTGCAGTTCCAGCAGTGTGCTAAGTAAGCTACATCTCATTTAACGTTCTACCTATAACTAGCGTAGTTAAAAAAAAAAAAGCATAAGTGTGATAGCTGAATGACTTAAGTCTGAACACCAGCTAGGTTACCATATGGTAGACCTCTGCCAAGTCTGAGCTGAAAATTACTCAAATGTAAATTAGGAATAACACTACTCACTTCATATAATTAAGATTATTGTGGCCACATGAGGTGGCTCAAGTCTGTAACTAAAGCAGTTTGGGAGGACCAGGAAGGAGGATCACCTGAGCCCAGGAGTTCAAGATCAAATGATCAGCAAGACCCTGACCCTACAAAAAAAATTTTATTCATTTGGTCTAGCACAGCACAGTTGAGCTGTGCCTACAGTCCCAGCTACTCTGAAGCTGAGGTGGTAGGATCGCTTGAGCCCAGAAGTGGAAGCTGCAGTAGGCCATGCCTATACCCTTGTACTCCAGCCTGGGCAACAAAGGAAGACACTGTCTCAAAAAAAAAAAAAAAATTACTCAGATTGTACCTGTATTGACCCTAATCTGATACCTAACACACTGTGGTTGCTCAATATACAGTGGGTGGTGCTTTGATTGCCTTCTTATTTCCACGAAGCAAACACCCTTGTTTTTTCAGGAATACTTAAATTACATGTTCAAACACAATTACCAAAACCTCTTTCAGCCAAGAAGTACAATGAAAGGAATTCCTGAATATCATTTATAGGTCCTGAAGTTGTGTCCCTAAAATTAATATAAGCATAAGATCAAATCCAAAGAGTTTAAAGGCCATCCCTTCTTCATCCAGTCCCTTACTACCTGCTACTATGCACAGTTAGGTGACTTAAAACTCCAAACACTAGAACTCATGAGAAAGGAGGTAGCTATTTTCTAATAGCATCCCTACCAGAAACAATTGCTCTCAGAGCCAGGCTGTCTGCTGTCCCTTATCTAAGAATGACAGGTGAAAGCACTTGGAAAGCTAAATTAACTAAGGAAAGCAGATCAAGAAAGATTTGGGACATCATCTTCTTCGAGAGTCTAATTTAAACTTATGTCCCAAGTATATACTTTGGCCAGTCTTCAAAGCCCTGTTCCCTCAAACTAATTTCTTTCCTGCTCTGAGCTCAGGACTTGCGTTCAGATGTGATCCATGACAACGTTCATTTTTAAACATATCAATGAAAAGCTAGTGAAAGACCAAGGCTGAGATTTCATCAGATCCCCTTTTTCCTTCCAGTTTAATATGATTCAACCGTTCCTAAGACTACATGAAATTAAGATGTGTGCCTTCACCCAGCAATGAAGTGGCAATATGTAAATTAGACTCCACATTGTATTTTTCCCCACAAAATTTTCATGTTTATAATGTTTCTCATTGGCTATGTTCAGCCTTCCGAGCAGCCTGAGAATCACATGTAGTGACTGTCAAAACAGATGGTCTGACACACACTACAAAAGAACCACTGGGAAGAGTCAGCATGTGTGTACAAACATGTAAGTGTGATGCTCTCCCAAGTCAATCTCTCAAAACTCACAAAATCAGACAGAGACTGATGGTGGAGGAGGGTGGCCTGGGAGTGCTGGATATAAAGAAAAGATCAAAATCTGAGAAGTAAAATGAAAAAGACCTGCAAGAGAGTATTAAGGAGGAAAGAGTCTACCATGAGGGAGAAAAAGAGAAAACAGACAAGGTAGGAAGTCAAGAAATCTGTGGAGAAAAAAACGCAACAGTAAAGAGAAAACAAAAAGATCTCACCAAATTGGGAGGATAAAACAAGCCCTCCTGCTCCAATTCCGTGTTGTTTTTTCCAGGAAGCTACAAAACAGTTCTTTTTCAACAGAAGGATTACATTAACAAAGCAAATAAAGGAAACCAATGCTAAAAATGTAGCCTACCTACACAGACAGATCTGAAAACGGAAATACTTCTTTTCCCTTTTTGTAATGGGTTTCAAAACAGTAGGAACAGGGAGAGGGTAAGAGCTGTAAGAGGGGGAGGGGAGTAGCCACGCTCTTCCTGAATATGGAGAGTCTTTCGACTAAATGCTTAAATTTACCTTTTGGTGGTCAGCCGGTAAATTCTTAACTGAACACAGCGTTTGACTCTCAAAATGCGATGAGTGGTTCAGACAACATAGGAAATTTAAGAGCTTATGCAAACACAAGACAGATGCAGCATCAGGACTTGCTTTGGGTGGTACTCTAACACCCCCTCACTGGGTGGCTAAAACGCCACTAAGGTACGAATTGTGACTAACAGTGGAATGGAAGAAAGAAAGAAGCAAAGTTAAAGCGCCTACGTTTAGCCAGAAAACTACGCAAATAGCCGGAGAAGTTTGTGAACTGGCAATAAGTGGAAAACAGCGGACACAAAGGGGCTAACTAGATCAAACAGCTACTCCGAATTCTGTCCGTCTTCCTTACGGGGTGCTACACAAGAAGTCCCTTCTATACAGAGGAATGCTGCTCCTCAGCCTAGGCAGTTACCGTCGCGAGGAGGGGCTGCCCGCCGAGAAGGGCATGTCCAGCGCAAACCCGCAGCCCACACTTACTTTCGTCCGGCCATTGATTTTGTAGCTGCCCAGCTTCCCGTTACAGTGGCGGATCAGGTCGTCCATGCTGCTCATGAGCAGCCCGATGGTTTCGCAGCCGGGCTCCTTGCCCTCGATCCAGGTGATCTTATCGCCTCGGATGTCCTTGGACGAATCACTCTTCTGGCTGACCAGCTGCCCGTCCGTGAACTTCCCGGTGTCGTGCAGGGCGCGCACCTCGTCGCCGATCTGCTGTCCGGTCTCCTTGCCGAGGAAGTCGTCCACCACACAGATGCCGTGCTTGTTCATGCAGGGCACGATGTACTCGAGCGCCAGTTTCAGCGCCGGCAGGGGCTTCGTCTGCCCGTTGGGCCGCAGGCCGCCGCTGTGGCTCAGCGCATCCCCGGGCGTGTTGCTCGGGGGGTACAGGTTCGCCTTCTCCTGGAACAGCGACGAGCGGGCCGGCTGCTCCTCCTTCCCGGGCTCGGCCTCGGCAGCCACCGCCGAGCCCTGGCCGCCGGGGGCCGCGCGAGACGGGGACGCGGCCGCCCCGGGGTCGGCCGCGGGCTTGGCCTTTGCCTTTGCCTTGGCCGCGTCCCCGGAGGCGCTGTCCCGGCGCGCCGCTGCCTTCCTGGCCTCCCGGGCCCCGACTCTGGGCGGCGGCGCTGCAGCCGGCGGCGCGGGGCCGGAGTGCTGGTGCGGGCCCACTCCGTGGCCGAGGGCGCCCTCGCTGCCCTGGCACACGAGCTTGTGCTTCTTCCAGTCCTGACGCTGGTGTTCCTTGCAGCAGTAGAAGGAGCTGCGGCAGCGGCTGCAGCGCAGCAGGTTCTCCATCTTCCCGCACAGCTCGCAGTACTGCCGGTCTCGCTCGCTCGGGCTCGGCCCGCCGGGCCCGCCGCTGTCATTGGCCATGGCGGCGGCGGCGGCAACAGCGTCGGCTGCGCCCGAGTAGGAGGGGTGGCGGCCGGACGGCCTCGCCCGAGGCTGGGGAGCGGGGAGAGAAATAGGGGCCGTTACTGCGCCATGCACCCGCTACCCTCGCCTCAGGGAGGCCGGCACCCCGCGCCCTCGGCCCGGCCGCTTCCGAGTCCTAGGCTCCGGCGCAGCGCCGGCGGCCGCCTCAGCGCCTCAGCGCCTCATCGCCGCTGTGGGCTGAGAAAACGCGGCCTGTGCGGCGAACGGCAACCTGGGCTCGGGCGCGCGGGCCTGGGGAGCGTAAGACCGGCCCCCTCGGCCGCCGCCGCCGCCGCCGCCTCAGCGTCCCGGGCGGCCCGGCCCAGGCTGTGGAGGAGCGCAGGGCATGCGGACGCCACTCGCTCTGCGCGCTCTGCACGTACACCACGGCCCCGCGGCGACCCGGGCGGGCGGCGCGCGAGGGCGGAGGGGGCGGAGGGAGGGCCGGGGGGAGGGCCGAGGGGCGGGGGCCGCGCTCACACTCGGGGGCTGGCGCGGCGCCTGGGCCGCCTGCACGCCTCTGCACTCAGCGCGGCCGGACCTCGGCCTCGGAGCCTGGTCGTCCGCCCTCCCTCCGCCCCGGGCGGGGCCGGGACGCGGAGGCCGGTGCGCGCCTCAGCCCGCAGCGGCCTGCCTGCGCGGGGCCGTAGAGGGGCTGGCCCGCGAGCGGCGGAAAGGCGTGGGGCCGCGCGGGCAGCGCCTACACCTGCTGGGGGAGGGCGCCGGCCGCGAGCGGGTGGCGGAGCGGCGGTGACGGCGTAATCATGGCTGCTCTTCCTGCAGGCCGGCGCGGGTTGTGCGAGACGCGCTTCAGTTAGGGTTACAGGGTGGCTACTGCGATCCTCATTTTGTAGAGGAGGAAACGGAAATTAGAGAGGTAAAGTAACTTGCCCAAGGTCACGCAGACCTGACTGGGACTGAATCCAGGAATCAGGCTCTCAGATTCCAAGGCTGTTTTTTCCATTGCACCATCCAGCCTCTATTTCAAGAAGCCGTGAAATGGTTAAGAACAAAAATAACTATTACTATGGTGTTAATCCAATCTCTTGTGCCCCGTTTCAACCTAATTTAAAGGTTATGAAATTTGAGGGCTAAAATCAAAAACTTATTTTTAAAACCTTTGAAATCCCGCCGAGTTCAAAACCCCATGATTGGGCTACCAAGTCAAATGAGGTAATCAATGCTCATTCCAATATCCAATTTAAACTGATGGAATTATCCCTGAAAAGTTAATTTTGGTAGTAAGTGAGCAGTACTACTACATTAACGACTCTCACATTTATTTTTAATAGAATCTGTGCTACGCTGATGAATACAATTCTTTGTTTTATAGAGCATAAAAACCTTACCAGAAATAAGCCAAGGATGTTTCTGCTGTCACTTGTCTTAAGAATAAAAAGGCCTGTGACTTAGAGTTTAACAGTCTTTATCAAACACTTACTGTGGAAAATGCGGTGCTAGGCTTGTGTATCACTTAAATATACTGTAACTTCAGTCCTTGAGATATAGCCTTCCAAGCTTAAAAAAGCTGCAATATGTATTTCAAAAGCAGGATGTAAGGAATTACTATAAACCACATTGTAGAATTTTAAAAAATAAAGCTTGAATCCCAAAATATAAAACCTCTTCATCAAATATACATAATTTAAAACTGTTATAAAAGTCTGCTACATACGTAAATGGCATTCTGGGGATCCAATCAGGTGAAAGAGGATAATAATTCCAATTAGCTTGTCGTTTGGGAAACTGAGGTAAATATACTCACATCTTCAAATTCCAAACCGAACTAAAAATCCACATTTCTGTAAAGAATTAAGACCTGGATCTGTCTTATGTGTATCCTACTTTCCCAGAGCTTTATTAAATACAGTAAAATGTCATTGTTGCAGACATTACTAATTAAGCTGTTCAGCAAATGTATTGGGAGTGTTCCATGTGCTACAGTATCCTTGACAAACAAACGAATTAGTCATGCTACACTCAGAGACACATAGTCCAATGCAGGAGGCAGGTATGTAAAGAACGACAATCCAGAGTTCAGTTTCCTAAAAGAGGGATGAATAGGATGGAATGGGAACACAGAAAAAGGAATTGGCTTTAAAACCTAGAAGCAAGCTATCTGTGAACCTATGTTTTGATTCAGCAGTTTAGAAACACACTTCATGTAGAATCTAGAAAGAATCTAGCTCTGCCGTTTGCACTAATAAAATCCAAGCAAATTAATTCAGAAATTCTTAAAATGTAAAGGAGCTATCTCATGGCTTACGAAAAACTTTTAAAACATTTTTCATACACATAAATTACGTAAAGTATAATTTAAATAAAAGTAGAGTCTAATACTTCTTAGGCCTTCTTTTACTATAGTAATTATAAGTGATTATTAATAATTCACAAGAGCAAGAACTTTACTAGGAACAGTCATTCCATGAAACTTGATTCTTACAACAATTTCTTTTAAATTCACTATTTCAGTCTATGGTGTGTCCACAAATTATTTACATCTCTCTATGCTCTGCTCATATATTTTCACTGAAGTTTACTTAAAAGAATAGATGTCTATATGAAAACCTTTATTAGCTTTCTTGTTCCAATTAAGTATACAGAATCACAAATTGAACATGTACATCCTAAATATACTTAATCCATCAAATGTAACACTTGCAACATTTTAATAAATAGAATGGGCAAATATAAAATACTGATTTCAAATAGTTCCAAAGATCCTTGATTTCAGGATTTTCACCTATTCAGGCTTAGTAACCTGAACTAATTCCAAATGAGTGAGGTTTCACCACACCATTTGCTGGTGAACGATCTTGTCACCAACCAGATTCTGGAACTCCAGTGGCCACTTACTCAGATCTTATAGACAGACTTCAGAATGTCACGGAAGAATGTATTTATTTATTTACGTGTTAATGGAAGGCAGCACAGAGGAATTTATTTTATAAACGTACATGATGCTTGGTATTATGTGCCCAATCTGTGTTCTAAGCATTTTACAAATGTTAACTAATGTAATCATCATACAATGCTATGAAGTAGGTACTATTATTATGCCAATTTTACAGAAGGTGAAACAAATGAGAGTGAGACAATGAATGTCCCTGCCAGTCCTTAAGATTATATGTTTAGGAGCACTAGGTGGGTTAACTAATACTCTGGGGCAGGCAAAGGCTTGTGTCTCTCAAAGCCAGAAATGATTACAGATGTTTTTCCTGCCCCCAACCTAATCAAGAGCAACTGTTCTAGAAACTGAAGAATGAATTAAAGTAAGAGTGCTTTCATCTCCATATCATACCAACTTAGACAAAGCTAATTGACCACCTATTTGGCTTCCCTTTGCTCTTCTGGCAGTATTTACTTAAGCTATAAAGAAGTAGCCACTGTGAACTGACAAGAACTAAAAGAGGCAAAGCTGATGTAAGAGCCAAAGCTGAGGTTAGCTACAAGAACAGAGTTGAAGGACGAAATGGATTTAGAAACGACTGTGTTGACTTTTGAGGAAAGCCCAGTGAACAGAATCTACCTTCCAAAGAGTAGCCCTATTTCTCCTTTAAAATGTTTTTAAAAACGCAACAGTATCTTTTCTGCTCAAGAAATCAAACATCTGATTGTTAACTAATGACCTCTTGTTTCTTCCATCTGTGACAATCTAGGTTACAGAGAAAAGAAAAATCACAAGTATAGCATAGGCATTCCACCAAGATAAACAGGAAAACGATCTTTGAGTTCTGGGAAAAGCAACTCAAAAATCTGAGCCATTTTCTAACTATAGTATTAGGACACACACAATTAGGTGTCATTGGAAAACAGCACCTGCTCATCTCTGTACTGGGGGTTCTGCCAGATGCACACGTGAGCAATGTGCTTCTCCAAGTACATGGAGACAGCTGTACTTTCCACCAAGGTTGTTCCCTTATGAAAATAAAATAATTAAATAGATTTTCTATATATTTGGGGAGATTTATCAATCATCAAGCTTTATCAGTTTATGACTTAAAAATTACCAGCAATCCCGTTAAAATTCATCATCTCAGAAATACAACAAATATTTATAATCATCTCTCATTATAGCAAATTTTTTTATTGCTCAAAAACCTGGGATACTATATAATATGTTGATCTAATTTTTTTTTCTAACAAACATTAACTTAATGTTGAACCAACTTTTAGGTTAGTCACAATCAGTAACTACACCAACCCAGGTTGAAGAAAGCTAAATAATTTTTCCCCGTAACAGTTTCTTGTAGGAAACTTTAAACATATACAAAAATAGAGATAATAGTGTAATCAACCTCAGCGCTAATAAGTTCATCAGTTTTTAGCTTCAACAATTATTAACATTTGTTGATAGGCAATTCTTCCCTACCCTCTCCGTACTATGTCCCCCCCTTTTTTTGCTGAAGTATTATAAAGCATATCCCAACTTCAATATGCACATCTGATAAGAATATATAAGATTCTGATAAGATATAATTCAAAAATTATATCCACCATGCCATTATCACACAAAATTAAGAAAAATGTCAACACTATACATCATCTACAAGTATTAATTTTTTTATTATCTCAAATATTCTGTTTATGGTTGCTTTATCCAATTCAAGATCTAAACAAGGTTCATATATTGAACTTAGTTGTTTCTTCTCCCACCCCAACTCACCTAATATCATCACAAATTGTCATGTTTATTAAGTTCCTTTTACTCAATTTTACCAGCGTCTCACCCTTCATATCATAAATTTACTGCAGAAACTAGGCCATTTGTACTACCGAATGTCCCATGTTCTAGATTTAGCTGATTACTTCCTTGTGAAACTACTCTTATTTCGGCAAATAGGAAGTCAGATCTAGAATTTTATTTTTTATTTATTTATTTTCTTTTTTTGAGGTGGAGTCTCACTCTGTCGCCCAGGATAGAGTGCAGTGGCGCAATCCTGGCTCACTGCAACCTCCACCTCCCGGGTTCAAGCAATTTGCCTGCCTCAGCCTCCCAAGTAGCTGGGACTACAGGCGCCACCACCACACCTGGCTAATTTTTTGTATTTTTAGTAGAGACTGGGTTTCACCGTGTTAGCCAGGGTGGTTTCGAACTCCTGACCTCGTGATCCGCCAGCCTCACCCTCCCAAAGTGCTGGGATTACAGGCGTGGGCCACCGCACCCAGCAGATCTAGGATTTTTATTAGATTGGGGTTCTAAATTTTAGGTGAGCATACTTCGTGGTAGTTGCTGTGTATTTCCTATTACATCACATCATGAGGCACATATGTCTGATAGTTCTGTTTTATGATTAAATATTGCTCATGGGTTCAGGTGGTGTCAGCCTGATTCCTACATTATGTTTTTCATCCACCATCACCTGATTATTTTAGCAACCATTAATTGTGACTCAATCCAGTATTTCATTAGCGGTTGCAAAATAATGAATTTCTTTCTTTCTTTCTTTCTTTTTGAGACAGACTTTTGCTCTTGGTGCCCAGCTGGAATGCAGTGGCACGATCTCAGCTCACCACAACCTCCGCCTCCTGAGTTCAGGCGATTCTCCTGCCTCAGCCTCCCAAGTAGCTGGGATTACAGACATGCTCCACTTGCCTGGCTAATGTTATATTTTTAGTAGAGACGGGGTTTCTCCATGTTGGTCAAGCTGGTCTCGAACTCCCGACCTCAGGTGATCCACCTGCCTCAGCCTCCCCAAGTGCTGGGATTACAGGCATGAGCCACCTCAACCGGCACAAAATAATGAATTTCTAATTCTAACATTCCTCCTCAATTTATTAGCTGGAATTCTACCATAACTTTTTTCATTAACTCTTTGGTTATCCTGAAATACTGTTCGTAGATGAAAGATAGGGTCCACCTCTGTTTCTTTTTATTTATCAATTTTCAAAATAATGAGTTAGTGCCCTAGCAACTTCTAATGAAGTTTTCAAAAAAAATTATCGTGAATATATGTATTTTCATATATTTGAAGTGCATTAGTTATTCTTTTTGATGCTCAAATTGTCCCACCTTTGGCCAGTGAGAAATAGAGTTGGTTCCTATGTATTGTAGACATGGTCACATTAATCTTTGATAGTTTTCTTGCTTTCTGGCACAAAATGGCCCAAACTTATCTTGTACATTTCCTCCCCCTGACATGGACTCAGTCATTCCTCCAAAGAGCCTTGGTTCCTTTAAGTAGGAAATGGCAGAAACCATAATCAGGAGTACTCATTGCCACTAGGTTGTCATTACTTCTGAGTCTTTCTAATAGAGCTGGGAAATCGACAGTTTTTCAAGAGAAAAAATCTTGAATTCATACGGATATTTCCAACTCAAATTTAAGATTACAGGGTTTTAACTTAATTTCTTTGATTTTATATTTGTCAGTTCTTTTTCTTAGGTTGAGCAGCTTTTATCCAAAATGCTTGGGACCAGATTTTTTTCAGATATTTTCAGATTTTGGAATATTTGTACATACATAAAGTGATATCTTGGGAATGTGACCCAAATCTAAACGCAAAATTCATTTATGTTTTATATGCAATGCAAAGTCCTTTGAACTGACTACACCATGAACTACACCATAGTCAAGCCATGGTGACCCCTGTGACCTGCATGTACACCTTCAGATGACTTCCCAGAGCCAGAAAGTCTGAGGTACCAGGAAAACTGCAAAAGAAGAAGAATAGCTAGCTCCTGCAGTTCCTGATTAACCAAGGTTGCAACATTCTGCCATCGTTCCTGCCTCAACTGATAAGCCAACCTTGTGACACTGGACCCTGTGACACCACCACCCCCGCCGGGCTTGCAAAAACTACCCTGAACTGTAACTTTCCACTGCCTACCCCAAACCTATAAAACCGGTTGCTGTCCCACCACCCTCTGCTGATTATCTTTTTGGACTCAGCCTGCTTGCACCTGAGTGAATAAACAGCCTTGTTGCTTACACAAAGCCTGTTTACATGGTCTCTTCGTTTAGAGCATGCGTAGCATATACCTTATACACAAAACCTGAAGGTAATTTTATACAATATTTTCAATAATTTTGCACATGAAAAGTTTTGCCTGTGTTTCAACTACAACACATCATATGAGGTTAGATGTAGAATATTCTACTTGAGGTGTCACGTTGGCCTAAAACTGTGCCAGATTTTGGGCCAGGTGTGGTGGCTCACACCTGTAATCCCAGCACTTTGGGAGGCCGTCCGAGACAGGCAGATCACCTGAAGTCAGGAGTTCGAGACCAGCCTGACCAACATGGTGAAACCCCGCCTCTTCTAAAAATACAAAAATTAGCTGGGCATGGTGGCATGCACCTGTAATCCCAGCTACTCGGGAGGCTGAGGCAGGAGGATTGCTTGAACCAAGGAGGCGGAGGTTGCGATGAGCCGAGATCGTACCATTACACTCCAGCCTGGGCTGGAAAATAAAAAGTTCCAGATTTTGGAGCATTACATGTTTTGAATTTCCAGATTATAGATGCTCAACTTGTACTAAAAATTTTGTTTCCTAATGGCTTTTACATAATTACTAAGACTAATTACTGAATGTAGTTTAAGACTAATTACTAAATGTAGTTTAATATTTTATCACTTTTTTTTGTCTACATAATATATCCTATTAAGAATGGATGGTCAAAATACTGTGTTTTAGAGTCATCTAATTCTTTTCTCTGTGTCCATTTTCACACTACTATAAAGAAACTACCCACTTTGGGAGGCTGAGGAGGGCAGGTCACCTGAGGTCAGGAGTTGGAGACCAAGCTGGCCAACATGGTGAAACCCCAACTCTACTAAAATTATAAAAGTTAGCCAGGTGTGATGGTGGGTGCCTGTTATCCCAGCTATTCGGGAGGCTGAGGCAGAAGAATTGCTTGAACCCGGGAGGTGGAGGTTTCAGTCAGCCAAGATCATGCCATTGCACTCCAGCCTGGGCAACAGAGTGAGACTCTATCTCAAAAAAAAAAAAAAAGAAAAAAGAAAAAGAAAAGAAAAGAAAAAAAAAACTACCTGAGAATGGGCAACTTAAAAGAGGTTTAATTGACTCAAAGTTTCATATGGTTAGGGAGGCCTCAGGAAACTTACAATCACGGTGGAAGATGAAGGGGAAGCAAGGCACATCTTAAATGACAGAAGGAGGTGGGAAGAATTGCCAAACACTTGTAAACCATCAGATCTCGTGAGAACTCATCACTATCACAAGAACTGCATGGGGGAAACTGCCCATAGTTCAGTCACTTCCCACCAGGTCCCTCCCTCAAAACATGGGGATTACAATTCAAGATGAGATTTGTGGGGTGGGGGGGGGCACAAGGGCAAACCATATCATTCCACCCCTGGCCTCTTCCAAATCTCACGTCCTTTTCACATTTCAAAATTCATGATGGCTTCCCAACAGTCCCCCAAAGTCTTAACTCATTCCAGCATTAACTCAAAAGTCGAAGTCCAAAGTCTGAGGCAAAGCAAGTCCCTTCTGCCTCTGAGCCTGTAAAATCAAAAGCAAGTAGTTACTGCCAAGATGCAATGTGGGTACAGGTATTGAGTAAATATTCCCGTTCCAAATTATAGAAACTGGCCAAAACAAAGGGGCTCCATAGGCACCACACAAGTCCAAAACCCAGCGGGGCACTCACTAAATCTTAAAACTCCAAAATAATCTCCTTTGACTCCATGTCTTACATCCAGGGCACACTGAGCAAGGGGTTGGCTCCCAAGTCCTTGGGCAGCTCTGCTCCTGTGGATCTTGCAAGGTCCTTTGCACTGACTGCATCATGGACTATACCATAGTCAAGTCATCAAGCCATGGTGACCCCTGTGACCTGCATGTACACCTCCAGATGGCCTCCCAGAGCTGGAAAGTCTAAGATAACAGGAAAACCACAAAAGAAGAATAGCTAGCTCCTGCCATGCCTGATTAACCAACCTTGCAACATTCTGCCACTGTTCCTACCTCAACTGATAAGCCAACCTTGTGACACTGGACCCTGTGACAACCCCCCTGGCTTGCAAAAACCACCCTGAACTGTAACTTTCCACTGCCTACCCCAAATCTATAAAATCAGCTACTATCCCACCACCCTCTGTTGACTGTTTTTGGACTCAGCCTGCTTGCACCTGAGTGAATAAACAGCCTTGTTGCATACACAGAGCCTGTTTAGGTGGTCTCTTCATTCAGAGTGCACATAACAGTTCTGTAGGGTACAACCCCTAGGACTGTTTTCCCCGGCTAGCATTGAGTGCCTGCGACTGCTCCATGGGTCTGAAGGACAGTGGCCCTCTTCTTTTCTTTCTTTTTTTTTTTTTCTGTTGTTTTGAGACAGAATCGCACTCTCTGGCCCAGGCTGGAGTGCAGTGGCATGATTTTGGCTCACTGCAACCTCTGACTTCCGGGTTCAAGCGATTCTTCTGCCTCAGCCTCCTGACTAGCTGGGATTACAGGTACACACCACCACGCCTGGCTAATGTTTGTATTTTTAGTAGAGATGGGTTTTTGCCATGTTGGCCAGGGTGGTCTTAAACTCCTGACCTTAGGTGATCTGCCCACCTTGGCCTCCCAAAATGCTGGGATTACAGGCATGAGCCATCACTCCAGGCCAGCCCTCTTACAGCTCTACCAGGCAGTGCTCCAGTAGGGACTCTGTGGGAGCTACAGCCTCACATTTCTGCTCCACGTTGTCCTAGTAGAAGTTCTCCGTGAGGGCTCTGCCCCTGCAGCAGACTTCTGCTAGACATCCAGGCGTTTCCATGCATCCTCTGAAACCTAGGTAGAGGTTCCCAAAGCTCAGCTCTTGTCTTCTGCATACCTACAAGCCCAATACCCTGTGGAAGCCACCAAGGCTTGGGGCTTGCACCTTCTGAAGCAATGGCCCAAGCTGTACCTTGTCCCCTTTTAGCCACAGCTGGAGCAGCGGGGATGCAGAGCACCATGTCCCAAGGCTGCACAGAGCAGCAAGGACCCGGACTCCACCCAGGAAACCATTTTTTCCTCCTAGGTCTTCAGGCCTCTGATGGGAAGGGCTGCCTTGAAGGCCTCTGAAATGCTCTGGAGACATTTTCTCCATTGTTTTGGCTATTAACATTTGGGTTCTCTTTACTTATGAAAATTTCTGAGGCTGAAGTCTTGAATTTCTCCCCAGAAAATGGGTTTTTCTTTTCTACGGCATGGCCAAGCTGCAAGTTTTCCCAACTTTTATGCTCCACTTCCCTTTTAAACGTAAGTTCCAATCTCAGATCTTTTTGTAAATGCAGATGACTACACACTGTCAGAAAAAGCCAGGTCATATCTTTAATGCTTTTCTACTTAGAAATTTCTTTCTGCCAGGTTTCCTAAATCATCTCTCCCAAGTTCAAAGTTCCACAGATCTCTAGGGCAGGGGCACAATGCCTCCAGTCTCTTTGCTAAAGCCTAGCAAGAGTGACCTTTGTTCCAGTTCCCAATAAGTTCCTCATCAATAAGTTCTACAGAAGCATTTGATGATCATCAAAGGAGGCAAGTTATGGTTTCTGTATTTGGTCATGAATAGACTATTTTTAAGCTTTTGTCACCAGTAGCAAGCAGGTCATGACTGCAAGTTGTCCAGGTTCTTGGCATTTTGAACAACGAATTGGACAAATTTTTTTATATGAAAAAAGACACAGAAGCCAGCTTAAAGGGGCTCTCATCATCCAAGTCTGGGACAATTCGAGCATCACAATAAATAAGGATGGTAATAATTTATAATGCATTAAATTCAATAAGATCCATGAGTTTATACCTATGATTAAATAAATAAAAGAGTCGGGCACAATGGCTCACACCTGTAATCCTAGCAGTTTAGAAGGCTGAGGTGGGCAGATCACTTGAGGTCAGGAGATCAAGACCAGCTTGGCCAACATGGTGAAATCACATCTCTACTAAAAATACAAAAATTAGTCAGGTATGGTGGTACATGTCTGTAATCCCAGATACTCAGGACACTGAGGCAGGAGAATCACTTGAACCCAGGAGCCAGAGTTTATAGTGAGCTGAGATTGCCCAGTGTACTCTAGCCTGGGCAACAGAGCAAGACTCTGTCTCAAAAATAAATAAATAAATATACATATATATATATATATATATAATTTTACATATATGTGTGTCTGTATATATATATGTGTGTGTATATATATGTGTGTGTGTGTGTATATGTATATATATATAAAATAAATAACAGAGGGCCTGTACTTAAAATTCTGACTGTTAGGTTGGAGTGAGTGGTAGGGCTGGGTAAACTCCATTCTGGTTTGGGCAAGCATTGTCAAGGAATGATACGTCTAATTTGATGAGGTCATAAAGTGTCTTCTACTTAGTTGTAAAGTGGAAAATAGTAACTATACGGTGCAGAAACAAGACAATATCTTGACCAGGTTATCAAAATTAATATTACTAACCAAGGGCCAATGGACATCATGTGTCTCCAAGTGCGATATTCTGAGAAGGACACTACTTACGTGATATTTGGGCCAGAGAATGCATAAAACTAAATTTGAATCTAACCATGAGGAAACATTAGACAAACATGAAGTGAAGAACATCCTATAAAAATCACTGAAATATATTCTTCAAAAATGTCAATGTCATGAAAGACAAAGGCTGAGGAATTGTTCCCCATTAAAGAAGAATAAAGAGACATAATATACTACCCAAAGTCATCTACACATTCAATGCAATCCATATTAAATACTAATGAAATTTTCACAGAAATAGGAAAAACAATTCTAATATTCATATGAAACAAAAAAAGAGCACAAATAGCCAAAGCAATCCTGAACAAAGATAGATAAATCACACTATTTGACTTCACAATATACTACAAAGCTATAGCAACCAAAACAGCATGATACTAGCATTAAAACAGACACATAGACTAATGGAACAGAATAAAGAACCCAGAAATAAATCCACATATGTACAGCCAACTGATTCACAACAAAGGTGTCAACAGCATTGGCTGGGGAAAGGACAGTCTCTTCAGTAAATGGTACTGAAGAAACTAGACTCCTATGTAGAAGAATGAAGAAACTAGACTCCTATCTCCCACCATATCTAAAAATCAGCTCAAAATGGATTAAAACTTAAATGTAATACCTGAAACTATGAAATTACTAGAAGGAAACAAAGTGAAATGCTTCAGGACAATGGTCTGCGCAAAGATTTTACAGATAGGACCTCAAAAGCACAAATGGCAGCAAAAGCAAAAATAAACAAATGGGATTATAACAAACTTAAAAGCTTCAGCGCAGCAAAGGATATACTCAATAGAATAAATAGACAATCTGTAGAATGGGAGAAAAGTATTTGTCACAGAATAGAGAAAACTATTCATCTGATAAGGGATTAATATCCAGAATACACAAGGAATTCAACTCAATAGCAAAAAAACCCAAATAATTCTATTTTAAAATGTGCAAATGATCTGAATAGACGTCTCTGAAAAGAAAATATACAAATGGCCAACAAGTATATGAAAATATACTCAACATCATTAATCATCAGGGAAATGCAAATCAAAATCATAATGAGGTATCATCTCATTCCAGTTAGAATGGCTATCATCAAAAATACAAAAAAATAACAGATGTTGGCAAGAATGTGAAGAAGGGGGAACTCTCATACCTTCCCCTATTGGTTGGAATACAAATTAGTAAAACCACTGTGGAAAACAGTATGAGTTTCCTCAAAAAACTAAAAATAGAACTACCATATTTTCCAGCAATCCCAGTACTTAGTATATCTGAAAAGGAAAAGAAATCAGTATATTAAATAGACAGCTGCACTGTCATGTTTATTGCAGCACTGTTCGCAATAGCTAAGATACAGAATCAACCTAAGTGCCCATCAACAGATGAACGGATAAAGAAAATGTGTATATATAAATGTATATGCATCATATACATAGTAGAATACTATTCAGCCATAAACAAGAATGAATCCTGTCATCTGAGGCAACATGGATGAGGCTAGACATGATGTTAAGTGAAATAAGCCAGGCACAGAAAGATAAATGTTAAATGTTAAGTGAAATAAGCCAGGCACAGAAAGACAAATGCTACATGCTATCACACATATGTGGGAGCTAAAAAAGTTGATGCTGTAGACATAGAGAGGAGAATAGTGATTACTAGAGGCTGAGAAGTGTAGAGCGGAAGTGGGTGAGAGAGGTTGGTTAATAGATGCAAAATTACAGCTAGATAGGAGAAATAAGTTTGAGTGTTCTATAGCACTGTAGGGTGATTATAGTTAACAATATTATATTATAATTTATTGTATATTTTAAAATAGCTGGAAGAGAGGATTTTGAATGGTAGGTTTCCCATTAGTGGATGAAACCAACTATGGATTAAAATATTTCAGAAAAATAATAGCAACAATACAAAAATAAAAATAAGAAAAAGAAAAATTTAAAAACACAGTATAACAACTGTTTACATAGCATTTACATTATAATAAGTATTATACATAACCTAGAAATGATTTAAAGTATACAGTAGGAGGTATATAAATTATATGCAAATACACCATTTTATAAAGGAACTTTAGCATCCATGGATTTTGGTTTCTGCAGAGGTCCTGGAGCCAAACCCCTGTAAATACCAAGGGATGACTGTACCATGAAGACATAGAGACATTTGATGAAAACGGAATGTAGACTTCTGTTTTTGTTTTTGTTTTGAGACAGGGTCTCACTCTGTCACCCAGGCTGGAGTTCAATGATCCATTAATAGCTCACCGTAACCTTGAACTCTTGGGCTCAGGTGATCCTCTCTCCACAACCTCTTGAGTAGCTAGAACTACAGGTGTAAACCACCACCTTAGCTAATTTTTGTGTTTTTTTGTAGAGATGGGGTCTTGCTACGGTGCCCAAGTTGGTCTCGAACTCCTGGGCTCAAGCAAACCTCCTGCCTTGGCTTCCCAAAGTGCTGGGATTAAAGGCATAAACCACCATGCCCAGATGGAATAGGACTTCTGATCTGATAAAAGTCATGTAATTTTCTGATTTTAACAAGTGAACTATGGTTATATAAAAGAATATCCTTGCAAATAGACACTGAAGTATTATAAGGTAAAGGGGCATGATGCATGAGATCTACTCTCAAATGGTCCAGAAAACAAACAATAATATGAATATAGATAAGATATAGATATGAAGAGGGAATGATAAAACAAATTTAAATTAGTTAGATAAAGAAATTCTCTTTATTCTTCTTGCAGATTTTCTGGAACTTGGTAATTATTTCAAAATAAAATGTTAAAAAATAGTTTATTCATGACTAAATATTCGCCTCTTTTGGTGATCATCAAATGCTTCTATAGAATGTTGGGTCTGGTGACCGTCATCACCTAACTTTAGTTTTCTCTTGATATAGCAAGAATTCAAAATTCTTGGTATTCAGGTTGGTGAATCCTCGAACAACTGATTTCTTTCCCTTACAGTCTATTTCAGATCTTATGGTTTAAATTGGCTGAGACAAGAGCAAAGCAAAAAATAAATTTTCTGACGAATTTCAAATCAAACACAATCAACTCTATATGAACACTAAGAAGCCATACGTCATTTGGCACAAGATGGTTGTAAATAGCTGTAGACCACTCCCCAGTGGAGTGAACACAGTAAACAGCTGTATGTTATTGTAAGTTGTTTCCAATTTTTTTTGCTCACCACAGGTTTTTCCTTTTCAGCTCCCCCATATAAATTTGCCTTTCTCTATAACCAAGTGAAATGTCCTTCTCTACACTTTTCAAATCAATTTATAAAATGCTTGTATATATTCTTGAGAGCATAGCATCAAAGCATACAGATAAACTCACTGCTCTTCCAGAGACTCTTCTCCATATGTTTGCTGGAGAAGAATATCTAGCATCGCCATGACCATTTTATGTGAACATAATAGAAGAGTATAGTTTGCATGTTTGAATGTATGAATCTGCAACTTCCTTGCCACTGGCCCTTTGAATGACCCTCTTCTTTCTTGCTGGCAGAATCATTTAGACTCTTTAGATCTTTAAATCCTTGCATAGCATCTATAACAACTTATTTTCTCTTGGTCGAATTTTGCTAATGCATGGTCCTAGGGTTTGAATATTTGTCTCCTTCAAAACTTATGTTGCAATTAAATTTAGAGATGGGTCCCACTTAATGCTCAGCAAAAACTCAGTAAGCACATGACATTCCCAGAAGCCAAAATAAGGTATCTTTTGTACATAATGGCTTCTATGTATATTTTTGAGCTCTTGAATCTTAAGTGAGTCTGTGTTATCATGTAAAGGGGGCTTTCACAATAGTAATGCCAAAATTAAAGTAAATATTATTAGTACTAAATTTTAGGAGTCACCAGCAATGACCTAGGAAGGATTAAGAAAATGATTAATTACATTAGCTGGGCACTTAGCTTATGCCTGTAATCCTAGCATTTTGGGAGGCTGAGGCAAGAGGATTGCTTGAGCCCAAGAGTTTGAGGCCAGTCTGATCAACACGGCAAGACCCCATAGCCAAGTGTGGTGGCATGCACTTGTGGTCCCAGGGACTTGGGAGGCTGAGGTGGGAGGATTACTTTAGCCCAGGAGTTTGAGCTGTTACTGCGACACTGAACTCCAGCCTGTGTGAAAGAGTAAGAACTTGTCTTTACAAAAAAATGTAATAGGTTTAATAGCATTGGATGCTTTCTTCTTTGGATTTCCAACAAAGTTCCTTCTTTTGCAGTAGCTGGAGCGCTGAATCATTTCTTTTCTATTCTTGTAGTTATACAGTGTCTAAACAATGCCTCAATTAAAATGAAATTATTTTTTATACTAAGTGAATTCCAACCAGAGTTCAAAATAAAGATGCAAAAAAAGGAAGAGGCAAATTAATACCAATGATCTGAGTGTAGTTAACAATATAAAAATGATGAGAACTTCATTGCTATAGAGAAAAGACTTACTTGTTCAGGCGTTTAAAATGAAAACTTTAAAAGGGGTTTTCTTGGCCACTTATGTTACATACATTTTAGAAAATCAATTTTTTAAATTGGATTTTGAAAATTATTTTCTAACTAAACTATTTCAAGACTCTTTAGGAATATTTGTGTAATTGAGATCTGTATGACATTTCCCATAATCTCTGATAAGTTATATTTAATGGATAGTTCAAATATTTCATGGGAAAGTAGAAATATAAAGTTTTCTTAAGTGGATCTTAACTAACCCATGAGTAACAGTGTAATGATTCTATTTTAGAAATATTTTCTAAAAATAATCTGAGGCCAGGCACAGTGGCGTAATCCTAGCACTTTGGGAGGCTGAGGTGGGTGGATCACCTGAGGTCAGGAGTTTGAGACCAGCCTGACTAACATGGAGAAGCACTGTCTCTACTAAAAATACAAAATTAGCTGGGCATGGTGGTGCATGCCTGTAATCCCAGCTACTCGGGAGGCTGAGGCAGGAGAATCACTTGAACCTGGGAGGCAGAGGTTGCAGTAAGCCAAGATTATGCCATTGCACTCCAGCCTGGGCAAGAAGAGTGAAACTTCATCTCAAAATAATAATAATAATAATAATAATAATAATCTGATTCAAATTAAACTATGTATAAATATAATGTCATTTTATATTAAGTAAATTTTGAACAGAAAAAGAAAGACCAACTTCATCAAACAAAATTGTTTTCTGGCATGCTAAGCATCCTTATGTTTAATTTATATGAAGAAGCAAATAAAATAGCATTTTATAGTTTCAAAGATAATATTAATATCCTAAGGCTCTAATTTTGAGAGTTTGCTAGGTATGACACAAAGCAATTAATTACGATTTAACTTTCACCCATAAGTGTAATTATTAAGTAGATCTGGAGCCAAAGGTGGGGTAGTCATTGTTTTGACAAATATAAATACAATGATTTTTATAATTCCATTCTTGTGGCTCTATTTGCTAATGGACATTAGCTTTGAATATATATCAAAGGTTTTTTAAAAAATTTTATTCAGTCATTATTTCACTTATTCCACATGTATTTTTTTAGTGTGTACGGTGTGTGAGAAACTGTTCTAGTCACTGGGGACACAATGGTGAACAAAACAGAAAAATAACCCTTACATGACACACACAGCGAGAAAAACATAATAACTTACACGACACACACAGCGAGAAAAACATAATAACTTACACGACACACACAGCGAGAAAAACATAATAACTTACACGACACACACAGCGAGAAAAACATAATAACTT
>CAUYLG010012116.1:0-35049 GCA_963573385.1 Cacajao melanocephalus
GTAGGGACATAGATGAACCTGGAAACCATCATTCTCAGCAAACTGACACAAGAACAGAACACCAAACACTGCATGTTCTCACTCATAGGTGGGTGTTGAACAATGAGACCATATGGACCCCGGGAGGGGAGCATCCCACACTGGGGTCTGTGGGGGGGGTAATTCGGGGTGGTACAGTGGGAGGTGGGGAGGTGGGGAGAGATAGCTTGGGAAGAAAAGCTAGATATAGGTGAAGGGGAGGAAAGCAGCAAATCACACTGCCACGTGTGTACCTATGCAACAATCTTGCATGTTCTTCACATGTACCCCAAAACATAAAATACAATTAAAAAAAAAAAAGAATTTGGGAAATAGACATAAGATTGCTAACTTTTATTTTGCCAAACATAGACGTAACTAACATGCAGCAAAATGCCCATCACTATCTGCTATTATTAGGGTTTCATAATTTTTTTTAAAGCCATTGTAATACTACAAGAAAGTGAAAGAAAATACTCTAAATTTCACTTAAAAATCATTTATATGCTCTCATTTATGTAAAATTACATATGTGTCTATATGTCAAAATATTTTTTTTAATTCTCTTAAGAAAAAATGAAAGGGTATTATTTTACATTGAATGGTTAGCTTTAAAAAACAACTGACTCCTTTGTTCTTATTTTACTCACTTTTCCTTGCACTGTTAGAATCTTCTCCCACAACCAGCTTGGACCTCTGTCCGTTGATTGGGTACCACTGATCTGCATAATAACCACATCTAGCACCCCTGGTTTTTTCCATTTTTCAGCTCCACTCTTCACTAGTTATCTCTAAATACCATCCCAAATGGGACTATGTTTTCTACTGTTAGAACATCTACATGATCACTGGTGCTGTTAAGTATTCAGAAAAGGATCTCAGTATAGTTTTAAGTAACTGGTTAGCAAATATTTGTTTGCAAACCAGTCAGTCACTTCAAGGCTCCTAGGAGTAGGTTTCCAATGACTGATTATCAGTGATGGACAAAGAGCCCCTCTCTAGCCTAAGGCCAGAGCCATATCCACAGCCACAAGAACCTCTTCCTGGGCTGAGGTGATGGCTACGCTCAGGATGAGGAGAAGGAGGTTCAGTCTCCCTACCCTGCACATAACTGTTTTTTTTGGGTCTTTTTGTTTTGTTTTGTTTTGTTTTTAGAAAGTAGTTTTAATAAGATATAAGGGGAACATTCCATAAGAGGAACACCAAAATAGCAACCTAGAAAAGGAATGCCAAGTGCTTTGCTACAAAGCCTGAAAGGCCTGGAAGCTTTGAGAAGGCCTGCAGCGTGCCCTGGGAAGACCAAAAGCACTAAAAGACAAATAGAAAAGGCTCAGGGACCACAGAAAACATGCTGGGAGCTCTGTTCACTCAACAGAGATTTTCTTTGCATCTACCTGGGTCAGGGGTTGTCTTAGGAATATGATGAAAGAATGGTCACTGCTTGGGACAGGTGATGTAATGTGATTACTGACAACCAGGAACAGAAATTGCTGAGCTGTCCTTTTGAGCTCATCTTCCTCCACTAAGTGAAAATAGTCTCAAGATGAAAATGTCAGAAGAAATGATTCAAAGGGGAACTAAGACCCAGTATTGGGGGCAACAGAGTAAAGTGCCCTTGTGACTGTAAAAGAATTTTGTGTTGGAAGCCTTTCTGGTTATCTTCCATGAGTGCAGATACCTGGATTTTGGAAACTGTTGGTACTCTGAGAGCACCATGGTAAAGAGAAGTGTCTAAAGGGTGGAAACAGGCTGATGCTGCCCTGATTTTTCTTTTTTACTGGAAGAAATGGGCCCTGGAAACAACACTGACAAGGCGAATGCTGATTCCTAGGCTAAGGATATGCATTTAACTGAGGAAAAGGTTACAATTTATTATTAGCCACCAACACGGATTTGATAATAAGCCACAGAAAGTCCAATTTCCTCACTTTTCATTGTTTCTCCCCCCTTTATTATAAAAGTGTGGCAGATGGGATATATTTTACATGCCTAAGTTTGTGAAAAAACAAGTTTTAAAATTTTTCTGTAGGCCTCATTTTCAGAAAATTTAATTATATTTAGGGAAATCAATGAAATTTTGTGATTCCAAAGTTATTTTGGAATTAAAACTCTGTTTCATTCAGGATTCCTTTCTCTCTTTACCCCATTTTCCCTGGGGTTGATTATAAACTCTGAGATTATGTAAATGCAAGTGTTGAAAAAGGAAAGCATTTACTTCTAAATCTTAACCCTACCTGGTCTGGACTCCCTTGAAATGTGGGATTAATGGAAGATATTCAAAGGAGAGTTGTGTCTACATCCACATCTGCTGGGAGTCTCTATTCTGGTCTTTCTATTGTCTTCTATTGGATGATCCCTGTGGCTCTCTTTGCTGGTGTTTTTTCTTCGTAAGTGTGAAATGGCTTCCTTTTTCAGCTTCTTTCTCTTCCTTAGCTAAATTTCCACATCACTTGGGACACTGGGAGAGTTTAGCTGCCCTCCCTCACTTCTCTCAGGCCACACATGGCTCCATGTGGCCCCGTTAGGGTGCTCGGTCCAAGAGACCCGTTGTAGTCTTTCCTAATCCACGAACGAACCTATTCCCACCTCATGCCACTGGAGCATAAGGCCCAGCTGTGGGGTGGTTCTCTCCCAGAGCTCCCTCTACTCTTGGATCTCTAAAGGTAGAAAGAGTTCAGTCGATTTCCATCCTTTTCTTTGACTTGAACAATTGTAGGCAGGCAATCATCCCCTGCTCCCCTACCCCTGCCCCAGCATCTCATTCTCTTGTTTCCCACTTCTCCACCCCCTTTCCAACTCAGAGTGCCTTTATCTTGTGTCCACATTAGGGTGTGGCAGAGGAAAGGGGAAGATGGGGAAAAACTCTGTCTGATCTCAGGGCATTTCAGATTTTCACCCTGCCTCTTGAAATTTTGATCTTTAAAGTCAAGAATTTCATGTTTTTGGTCTTCAATTCTACTCACCTGGAAGATATTAGAGATCTCAAGTTGACTGGCTGAATACAGGGTCATCACCAGCAAAAGGAAAAGTGCAGCAAAAGAACTTCATTTAAACCCCATCATAACTTCCCACTTAGAAAAGAACTATAGAAAATTCTGATACTCTAAAAAGATAGACTCATTTCCCATTTGGATATCAAATGTCAAGATGATATATTATAACAGATTGGTAGACTAAAGAAATAATACAAATATCAAACACCTCCATTTCAACAAGGCAAAGGCTCACCAGATAGACGGGAGCCCAATGGCTTTTTAGCTGACTGAAGAACTTACTCAAAGACTATTGAATTATAGATCAATTTCTTCCTGGACGAAAATCCTTAATGCTGCTGTGCAACGCAGTTCTATACTATACTGCACTCTGTTCAACAACTCTATTAACAATTCTGCAGAGAACAGAAGATGCAATTATGGAATTTGTAGATGGCCTACAGCTAGAAAGGACAGACAAGCTGCAACAATGTGCTGAAACTAACTTGGTGAAACTCAACTCAGTTACAGTTATGTCTTTTAATTAGTAGTATTTAATACAATAATGACATAACCACAGGATAGGGGTGTCCAAGCCAAATAATAAAGGTCATCAAATTCATATCCAGAAGACTTAACCATGATAGCAACATGTGCCAAAGATGAGACAATACTTTGGGAAATCTAGTAGATTTGGAGGTGTTGATATTATTAAGGTCAGTGTCTAGAAGAGGTGTTTATCTCATTGTAGTTTTTCTAGAAAATGACATGTTTTCCATCCAATCCAACCTCCAAGCTTCTGCTATAGCTCTTCCTCAAAAATATCCCACAGTTCTTCACGGCCTCTAGAATAGAGCCCAAACTCTTTCTAAATGGTATCCCAAGCCCTTCATGATCTGCTTCCACTATCCAGCCTCATTTGCAATAGTCCTTATTTCCTATCTGCTATCCCACTCCAAACAACATGAAGCTCCCGGATAGGCCAAGCATTTTTGTGCCTTTGTTTCTTTGTCCATGTTGTTCTTGCCTACATTTTCATGTTAGGAGGAATGGAGAAGTGTGGATGGGAAGGAATGTTGGCTATTGGGCTAGAATTTTGGGGTGGTGGGCAGGTGTAGGAAGCATAATTCCATGGAGTCAGGAGCTAGACAACATGAGATCCCAGATGGAAGTCACACGCAAAGATAAGAGCTATGCAGTACTGGGGAAATAAACGCTGGGTGAGTGCCAGAGGGAAACATAAAGCTATCGTAGAGAGTCAAGAACTTGAAACAAGGGAGACAAGCAGGAATGAAGAAAGCCACCTATCTGGAATGCTTGCCACCTTTGCTGTCTTAATCATCTCCTGAAATGTTTTTAATCTTTCTTCTCCATTTCCCCTGACTGCAAGATACAACTGACCACTTTCTACCCTGTGCCAACTCTGAACCTGGAATATTTCTCTAATAGATCCCATAAGCTTAGATGTTCAGCTGTTTGTTCATATTTCCAATTCCCATTCCAGGATGAATGGTTGCTTGATGATAGAGCCTTGACTTACTTATGTAAGCCCTGGATCTGGCCCATTGTACTGTATCTGCATCAGTAATACAATATGTGACACACAGTGCACAGTATATATGGGTTAATAAATTAATGGTATATCTAACTTATTAGGTATGGCTTGAAAATCCTATTTCTCAAAGTATAATACTAATATTAGCATAAAGAAATTAATATATATTGATCTATCCCACGAATCATCCTTTAAAAAATACATTATTGAGAAAATGCCTTTCAAGCCATGTTCCAAGGTAGTCATATCTACCCAAAGACAAGGCATTTGGATTATATGGCCTCAACACATGCATTCCTGTCTATTTAGGGCACATTAAGGTGAACTGTAAGTCTCCAATAAAGAAGGAAATAAAGTACCTGATATTAACACAAAATTCTTCTGCTGTTTTTTGAATCTTGAATATGTCAGTGGGCTGAATCCCAGCCATAGAAACATGCTATTTTGTTATTACTCTTACATTTGCCTTAACTACATTAAAAAAAAAAAAAACTCTGATTTGGTGTAGTAAACTTTGCAAAGAGAACCCTACTTAGACACAGAGTTGTGAGCCAGCATTCCTGTCAATTGTTTCTTTTTCTTTTTCTTTTTTATTTTTGAGACAAAGTCTCATTCTGTCACCCAGGCTAGAGTACAGTGGCATGATCTCAGCTCACTGCAACCTCCACCTCCCAGGTTCAAGCAATTCTCTGCCTCAGCCTCCTGAGTAGCTGATTGCAGGTGCCCACCAACACGCCCAGCTAATTTTTTTGTATTTTTAGTAGAGACAGGGTTTCACCATCTTGAACAGGCTGGTCTTGAACTCCTGATCTCATGATCCAGCTGCCTCAGCCTCCCAATGTGCTGGGATTACAGGTGTGAGCCACCACACCCAGCCATCAACTGTTTCTTATCTGCTTTCCAGGGCATGGATTCCAAGCTACAACAAGACAAATGTTCTCTCTACTCTTAATTATATGTTCTGATGGGAGAAGACAAAAAAAGACCCCAAATAACTAAATAAACATATAAAGTTATACCAAGTAGTTGTAAATGCTATAAATAAATGGAGTGAGGAGATAGATGACGACAGTGGTTACTACTTTAAACAGTGTTTCCAGACAAGTACTCAAAGAGGAGGTAATATTTGAGCAGAGAACTGAATGAAGTACAGAAGGGAGCCATGCTGACTGCTGTGAGAAGAGCATTCCCTGTAGAGAGAACAGCAAGTGCAAAGGCCCTCAGGCAGGAGTGTGCTGCAGTGAGGAATGGTGAGACTCCATCACAGTTGTGGTATGCTGAATGGGGAGAGTAGTGATAAGAATTGAGGTTGGAGAAGGTGCCAGATGCCAGATCTCATAGTCAGAGGAGAATGCATTGCTGAAGAATTACTGAGAATGTCATGCTTTTCCATCATGAGAATCCCATTCCTTGCCATTACTACTCTTGTGCACTGAAAGTGTCTGGGATCAGAGTGGGCACCTCCCTACAGGCTTGAGATATCTATATATTTGACAGTATTCTATGACATATGGTCAGAACTCTGCCTAGACAGAGATAATGGTTATAAGCTGGGCATATCTGATCCTTTCTCATAGAAATTTTAGCTAGAATATCCTGAGGAAATGAAGTTGTTAGGAGGTAAGGCAGGAGTTTAAGAGGTGTTTAGAGATGCCATGTCAAAGACAGTTAGGGGTTATAAATAAGCACATCCAATGCAATAGGGAAAAAATATAAGCAAGAAGAAATGAATAAGCAAGTCAGAGATGCAGGAGAGGGGAGAAGACTCCCAGAGTAGCTGGGCATGATTGGAGGAGAAGCACCTGAAGCATGATGCACTAACTCCTGCTTCTGAAGTTTCTAGAGCTGCCTACTATTCACTTTAGGGGCAAACTGGCTATTCTATGATTATTTTCCTTGGAGTCCTATAAGACTCTTGTGATACATGGTTCATTATCTTATGGGTATCCTTATAGTAAATCCCACTTTACTTGAGAAAATATGAGAAGTTTGTTTTGTGCAATTATAAAACCTAATTAGGGGCTGGGTGTGGTGGCTTACACCTGTAATCCAAGCACTTTGGGAGGCCAAGGCAGGAGGATCACCTGAGGTCAGGAGTTCAAGACCAGCCTGACCAGTATGATGAAACCCTGTCTCTACTAAAAATACAAAAATTAGCCAGGCATGGTGGCATGCACC
Organism: Cacajao melanocephalus; assembly: GCA_963573385.1. NCBI lineage: Eukaryota > Metazoa > Chordata > Mammalia > Primates > Pitheciidae > Cacajao > Cacajao melanocephalus. The sequence goes on from CAUYLG010012116.1 coordinate 6,724, forward strand.
TGTAATCCAAGCTACTCGGGAGGCTGAGACAGAAGAATCACTTGAACATGGGAGGCAAATGTTGCAGTGAGCTGAGATTGTGTCATTGCACTCCAGTCTGGACAACAAGAGTGAAACTCCATCTCAAAACAAACAAACAAAAAACAAAAAACCTAATTAGGTTAAATAAATACAATATATGTGCATTCCTGAGTTGGTATGACAATTTTATCTTTTTTTTTTCCTTTTTGCAGAGAATGAGGTCTTACTATATTGCCCAGAGAAGTCTCGAGCTCCTGGGCTCAAGTTATCCTCTCACCTCTGCCTCCCTAAGAGCTGGGATTACAGGTGTGAGCCACCATACCTGGCCAGTATGGTAATTTCAATTTGGCAATACATATCTCAGACTTTCATGTTATGCTGAACCCTTACATTCTTTAATATAAAAATGTTATTTGTAATATACATTTATTAATATATAAAATATTTTTAAAAACATTGTAGAAATATCCAAAGGAAAGATAAGTTTGTTTCTTTATTTAATTTTTAAATCTTCCTGAAATCTATTAAATAATAGTATCCACTTCCTCTTCCTAGGTCTGTGAATCACATTTACTTTGGAAGAGATTTAAAAGTAAGAGACATGTGCTTCTCAATAAAGTATAACAAAAATAGTGTCATGGATATCAGTTTTTAAAAGAGAGTAAATACTACAGTAGGACCCATAACTTGCTATGGAGTAATTATGATTGTACTGCAAAATTTAGGAGCTTTTAGCCCTAGAGTCAGACAAAATTAGGTTTAGATATCAGCTTTTTCACTTGTCTACCTAAGAGACCTCAGAACAGTTACCCTGAACATTGATTTTCCCATATGTAAGATGGGAATGATAGTATTATCCACCTCACATGGTTTTTGTGAGGATTAAATGAGCCAATATGTGTAAAATATTTCACACCATATCTGGCATATAACGAATCCGCCATAAATAAAGTTGTTATTCCATGTACTATTGGGTACCCTTGGACAAATGAAGTTCAACACCATGGTTTTTAGAAATTGTATTCTCATAAGGCCTTGCTTGGAGGAACAAAGGGAGGGGAGAATTGAAGAGATGAAAAAGTTTGAAGAAAACCTATGATTCTAGCGGGGTTATTAAGAAAAGAAGCTCTCCTATACTCACACTCTCAAGAATTGGATTCCAAAGAATTTCTGTGACTCTAGTGGGGTTAATAAGAAGCTCCCCTGTACTCACACTCTCAAGAATTGGATTCCAAAGGATGTGGACTAAGCAAGGCAGGGACTATCCTGGTCTTTTATTCCTTGAGCGTGGTACAAATTCTGGCCTAACTAATGCCAGTTGGGTGAATGAGTGATATTGTGATAAAGAGCCATTGAAAAATAAATATGATCATGAGGGTCTAGGGAAAAGTCCCCAGACTAGCAAAGCTTGGGAAATAGGGGTGGCCTGTGACCGCTGGGTCCCACTTGGTATCAGTTCTGAACTTGAGAACTCCATCAGTCAGCTGAGTGTGTGGCATCAAATTATCATCCTTGGCACAAAGTAGGTGCTCAATAGTATCTATGGAATGAGTAAATGCATGAATAAATGAGGTGTCCTCTAAAAAACCTGTTCAACATCATCACTAAAATGGCACCGTTTCATGGGAAACATACATGGGCAACATTTTCCTAAAGATGAATGAAAATTATAGAGCAAGGTCTTAATGGAATCACTTTCTACTTATCTATTATGCTTCCTAATTAAAGTGCATTGTAATATAGACCAACTTAGAAAATACAGCTTGGCCTCTAAAGGCTTGTGAGAGCCAAACTGTTACCAAGGACAGGATGAACTTGCATTATTTAAGTGAAAATACATGTCTATTCATTCAGCTTAAAAAGATGCTGTTATAGCAGGACTTAGATTATGTTTTCAACTTTTCTATTAATTCAGACTCACATTTCTGGTCATATCCTAAAAGCACACCTAATTCTTCATGTAATTTCATAAAACGCATGTGCTGTCCTGAGGAAACGAGAGCAAATGCTTAAAAAAAAAAAGCAAAATAAATTATTCTGGTTTTTGATAATTGTTCTATGTGATGTCCCTTGGTTTTAATAAGTGGTAACAATGCATAACTGAAGAAATGAAAAGCAAAGCACTCTACATGTTTAAAATGCTGTAAAAATCATGAGAACTTTGTTTCTCTATCATAGCTGATAAGAGCCATTTCCATAATGATTCTCTTTTTGGTTGTTCTAAAAGCAACATGAAGCAGTAAAAAGGTAGCTTTAGACCAGAAATGCAAATTCCTGTTAGTATAAAAGATAGAAAGATTGTTTGGGACCAAGAAAAGTCAAGGTATGCCAAGACTGTAATAACAGGAACCCAATATGGGATTGCCAAGTGCAATGTTCCTAAAGCACATCTCCCAATATTGCACAATAAGTCACTACCATGGCAACTCAACCTTCACAAACATAAAAGAAACACCTCACATTCTCTCTTCAGAATGACACAGATCTCACATAGGATCAAGGGATTTGTTTAAAAAATACTTCTCTAGTACTATTTTTAATGGCTGTAAGACAGATTTAGGATGTGGAGGTCAATGTATAGACAGAATGAAGATAAACTGAGTATATGAATGATTGAGTTAAGCTTTTTTACAGTTTTATGGCAAGAAGTTCTGCCGGAATGATGTAAATACATACAAATCTGTATACATTGGATAAAAGAGAAGTCTAATATGCAAGAGTCATTTCTCCCCTGAATACCAATGGAAGAGTACAAGTATTTCAGTTTTATGCTGTTTTGAAGGATACTTTGAAAACCCACTCCAGTCATTGGTCCTTAATGTCTACCACTTTGTCTAAAGAATCTTCCTGAAAACCACTATATTTAAACACCAATATGGGTAATAAAGGAGTTAATTTCCTACGTAAGTGAGCCCCAAATCTTAAAAAAAATTAAGAAGAATTTAGGAGTCAAATAATTGAAGGTAAGACTGCAACTAAGTCAAAGGACCTGCTGATCAGTGCACCAAGCAGATGCTAGTGGAAAGGTGTTGCTGATTGGTGCATATTCACCCTCTTGGAAAAATAATTTTAAATATGAGCTTCTTCTTGGCACTTTGGTAGCATCACCTTCTAATAAAAGAAGAGCTGATCACTCAAAATCCAAGCAGATTTTACTACAGTGCAGTCTCCTCAGATACGTGGACTTAAAAACCCTGAGGCCTGACATGAGCTAAGATACTCGTTAGGGAGAGAGAGCAGAACTCCGGAAGCACTTGGAGCAGGCAGTAATGCCTCCATCTCTTAATACTGCATTTCTAAAGGGAATCCCTTGGAAACCAGTGGCTCTGTTAAATATTAAAGTGTTCTACAGAGGCAGGTAAAAGAATAAAAACTAGAATGCTTTTGTGATTATCTTAAAATCACTCTCAGGCTCCAAGTGACCTGCCTCACTGTATATAGTCATCTCTCGGTCTCTGTGCAAGGCTGGTTCCAGGACCTACAATGGATATAAGAAGCTCAAGTTAAGATGGTGTAATATTTGCATGTAACCTCCTGTATACTTTAAATAATCTCCGATTACTTATAATACCTAATACAGTGTAAATGCTTTGTAAATAATTGTTACATTGTATTGTTTAGGGAGTCATCGCAAGAAAAATGCCTGTGCTTGTTTGGTACAGATGCAATTACTCTTTTATTTTTCTCAGATATTTTTGAACTGCAGTTTGTTGAATCCCTGGACACAGAACCCAGAGCTACAAAGGGCTGACTGTACATATTTTGAGTTCAGTCACATCAAACGTTCATTTAACAGATTCAAATTTAACAAAACACACTGGGACAGAAAAGCAATAGAATAATTAAAATCATTCTGCTGGTGGTTTCCTTCATCAAAGAACTGTTCTTGGACAAGCGTGAGCTGGGAGAATCTGCTATTTGTGTTTGCTCAGCTGGTCCCTGTCCTTTGTGACTGTCGCTGTGCAAGTGAGTGTCTCACTGGGCTGAAGGGATCCTGAAGTTACGCACTTGTTCATGGCCCTAAATGCTGGCTCCTTCACCTGGTGTTCAGAAGAAGTAACCACAGTTCTTTCCCACATTGGAGGTGGTAAGTTGGCCTCTAGTGTGGAGCCTTCCTATTTTCAAGGGCAGTTTTGACACCTGATTTTCTCTGTATGCATTGATTTTGGAACATAACAAACAAGTAAGATGTATCTCATAAGATCTATCTTTTGTTTGTTTGTTTGTTTGTTTGTTTGTTTTGAGATGGAGTCTTGCTCTGTTGTCACCCAGGTTGGAGTACAGTGCCATGATCTCGGCTCACTGCAACCTCTCCCTCCTGGGTTCAAGTGATTCTCCTGCCTCAGCCTCCTGAGTAGCTGGGATTACAGGTATGTGCTACCATGCCTACTTAATTTTTGTATTTTTAGTAGAAACGGGGTTTCACCATGTTGGTCAGGCTGGTCTCAAACTCCCGACCTTGTGATTCACCCGCCTCAGCCTCCCAAAGTGCTGGGATTACAGGCATGAGCAACTGAGCCCAGCCAGATCTACCTTTTAAATTCTAAGATATGTTAGAGGATCTTGACTTTCTGGAACCAGACTGCCTGGTTTCTTTAAAACACTGTTTTAACTACCTAAAATTTTAAATGAAATTTAAAAATGAAAAACAAAATCCAGCTTATAAATAGAGTGAGGTCCAAAATTTATTTGCAAGCTGAGAGTTTGGAACTCAGAATACATTTTGATATTAAAACAATGTTATAAATTGTATAAAAGGTATATGCATTCTGAAAATACCCACATTAATCTTTGTTCTGAAATGTATACCTTTGCAAAGAAAAATTGGAAGCAGAAGGGAAAAAGGATACAGAGCAGAAAGCATAGTACCGCAGCTGAGAGTGCTAGAGCAGCACTATGTGTGTTCAAATACCATCACTCACTAGCTTTTGGTCCTGACAAGTTGAACTCTGAGTTTGTGCATCTTTAGGATGAGATAATAGAGTATGTGCCTCAGCCATGCACCTGAGTATATAATGGGCCAATAGTACCCATGTTGTACACAGGAAGGTCTCTGTTTGCTTTTGCACTGGTTCCTCTGGGTGTGATTGGCTTACACACTACATTTCCACTCCCTGTGCTTCTCCAAACAACAGCCATTCTTGAGACAGGGAATTCAGGAATCTTAACCAAAAAACCATGTTCAGCACAGAAACATTCGCTCTAAAGAATATTTTATCTAAAGTAAATGGAAAGAAAGGAGAAATGTGTACTACAGAGAGCAGTCTGGGAAATGTTCTTCTTACTGGGCTCCAGCATCCACTCTTTCCTGGGCCAAGCACTTGTGCTGACCTGTTCTGCTGTTATTGTTAGCAAATAACATTGGAGTTCTGTTTGTAAGTGTGACCCTGGTTCCTATAAGAGTGTATGACACACAGTAAGCTCTCAAAAATTTCATTGAATAAATACATGTGGAAAAGAAAGTAGACAGGCAAGTGCTTGTGCTGGGCCAGGCACTGATGCTGACCTATTCTGCTATTATTATTAGCAAATAACATACTCTCCTCTAGTCCAGGGATGCCTGCAGCAGGAAGCAGACGTGGACACAGGACTGTAAGGAGAGGAGAACTTCCCCATGCTTCCCAAAGCCCACTGGGCAGGCCTTGTGGAGGTGTCTTTATAGGCCAGCCCAGAGCAATGAGGACAGAGGGACCAGCAAGAGCTCTCAGCAACATTCCTGGTACTCTCCCCTCTGCCTCCTACAATGCTAGTCCTTCACTGGACACAGTCCTGCTGGGGTAACTTCCCACTTTTTAGATTTTCTCTGAGATCTCTCAAATGTTCTCTGTGGGGAAAATGGCAAAAGAAAATGAATTGTACACAGTGAGAATACCGAGAATTCTGTATGGGCCTCACTACTTTCTCAGTTCCAAGGAAACTGTCCTCAAATAAAATATATTTGGGCAAAGAACTTCTTTTAGCATGTTTAAGCACATATCCACTGCTTGCACCATTCATTCATTTAATAAATCTTTTGTGTAGGATTATGCTAGATTGTAAGAGTACAGAAACAAGTAAGCCTTTGTTTTGTTTTGTTTAAGGAAAATTTATTTCCCTTGAGGAGCTCACAGTTTAGATTAAGGAGAGAAAATAGTCAGCTTTGATTAAGGGCAGCATAACCAAGGATAACTCAATTATTGACAAACCAAAATTTCTCTTACCATGCAGCTAGAACACAGTAGCTAAGCCTGCAGTCTACAGAGCAGGGATCCCAACACTCTCTGTGTACAGCACTGTCTGATGGCCTGGGGAGTCCTCAGAGAATGTAGAAAGGGAATATAATGTCTCTGAAAACACTTTTCATTTTCCCGGATGGACCTAGCTCTGCTCCTGCCCACAGTGTGCAGGCTGATTATGTGGACAGGATTCTCATGAAGTTGGAGAAGGCCTGCATGATCCACATTAAAACTGGACTTCATCAAAGCAGATGGCACACTTATTTGGAAACCCAGAATAGTAACATGGTACTTACGATTAAGCTGTATTTCTAAGTTTTCATTTCCTTCCATCTGGTTAAGAACTTGATTACCAGGTTATTCGGAACAATTTTAAAAGAGAGAGGGCATAAGGAAGAATATTCAATAGGAGAAGTTGATAAGCAGAACATTTGGTTTTCCTTTCACTAGTCTTAGGGAAAAAAAGGTATAGTCAGTGCATTTCATGACATCATCTAAAACTAAGAATGCATTGAGGGAAAATGGTGTCTTTTCAAAGGGCTCTTGAGCTACGCAAGTGAAGTCGTACATGGTAATCAACAGCACTATTTGCCAGTGTTTCTGGGGCCCTGCATTCCCAGCATATGGTAGGATTGTACTTCCCTCCCCTTTTTAAGTTAGGCGTGGCCATGTGACTTACAAGCTCCAACAATATATGAACAGAGGTGATAACATCACTTCCAGGCAGAAGCTTGAACAGCCAGTGTACCATTTGCCATGCTGTCTTAATTAGTCTGCCAGAGCAATGGACAATGTCCCCTTGGGTCCCAGGGTAAGGCCAATGCAGAGTGAACCTCCAGTGGACCCATGAAAGAAATGTAGTGTAAGAAGAAACTAAACCTTGTGCTTAAAGCTGTTAAGTTCTTGGGACTATTTGCTCCTGCAGCATAACCTGGACTATTCTAACTGACAAAATGTAGGAAAGAAGAGTTTATTTCACTGCCAGGCTGACTGCATGAGAATCACAGGAGGGAGCGTTCCTCCTGTATCTTTCTAAGTTGTGCCATATTCTTTTGCAATTTATCTTTTAATGTTAAAGCTTTGGACTATACTTTAAAGTCTTATAAAGGAATATAACTTTATTTATTGATCTGTTGTTTTTGTATTTATTTTTGAAATAGTAGCAAGATATGAAGGAAGAAAAAGCTATAAATGGGAAATTTGAAGATGAAGCTTAGTTAACTGGTTTACTGGCTCTGCCACTAATCATCTGTGTGACCCTTAAACAAGTCATTAATGTCTTGGGGCCTTAGCTTTCTTGTCTGCAGCACAGACAACTTGAACTAGACATGCAATGGCAAAGTAGCATCTCGTGATAAATTGCACCTAGCCCTGAGACGAGTTTTTTTTGTTCCTCCCAAAAATGGGCTCCTACTTTTAACTAAACCGTGCAAAACAAAAATCTATTTGTCAACATTAAAATTCAAGAGCATTTACATAAAAATCCAGCTTGCTTGCTTGTCTACTTTCTTTTCTACATGTATTTATTCAGCTTACTGTGTGCCATACACTCTTATAGGCACCAGGGTCACAGTTACAATCAGACAAAAGTCCATGCCCTCATGGAGTTGACATTTGAGAAGATTTCCAGCTTCTCTTGGATATTTGGAAGATCTGGCAACATAGGGTCCATATTCCAACAAAGCAACAGTTGCTGTGAAGCTGGGAACCCACTCCTTGTGACTAGGGCATGTGGTCTGCTCCTCCAGGTTCAGAGACGCCCACGTGGGCACTCACTCTGCCTGCCTGGCCCCTATGGGCCTGTGAGTTGGTGATCATCTCTCAGAGACCTTTATTTCTAACAACCATGATTCTAAAAGTACATCCAACACAAAATGAAAACTGAGTATTTTCAAATATGTTACAGAAAATCATGAGCTATGGATGGATATTAAAAAGCAAAGGCTTCTGCCGTCTATCCTGGTTAGCCCTACTGTCTCTCACTTGACTGAACTCTTCCAGAAAGAAACACACCCAGCACACTCGATGTCTCCTTGGCTTTCTTCCTGCTGTTCCTTTTACGTCTCCGTCACTGCTTTTCCAGCAGGCTTTTATTCTGGAGATGCAGATTAGCTTTGTAAATAACCAGGAGTACCTCTACCTTAGGTATCTTAGATATCTAAATACTTGTCTAAAGTTTCAGTTGAGCAGTTGAATGGGAATCAGCATATTGCTTTAATGAGATTCTGGAAGGTCCTGTTTGCTCTACAATGTTATTTGCTAACTCATGTTTTCCTTCCCAGTAAATCCAAGAAGGTACATGAGTGCTGAGTAACGGTTACATGTTTCAGCCCCAATGGGAACTGACTTTGTGAAAAGTATGTGGGCTGGGATACACTAAAAAATTATTTGCTAGGCTACTGTAAATCATCTGTCATATAGCCATTCTTTTCCCTTATGCCTTTTCCTGCTCCTTTGCTCTTTGTTTCTTCTCTCCCACTAGGTGGAATTGTGTATGAGTCATCTTTTTGAGTCATTTCCTTTATTAAGTGGCAGGGTTAATGGCATCAAGATAGGGAAGAAGGAAGACAAAACATCAAAGCTATTACCACATGTATTAATGGATAGATATACACACACATCTACACCCACAAGGAACACACATATATTCCATTACTCAAGTGAAAGACAATTAAAAGATTGCTTTTCTCTGTAAAAAATTCCATCTAAAGGCTGAGATATAGCAAGGCAAGTTTCTGTCAGGGCAAAAATTTATACCCAAGTCATAAAAGCTTGGAAATAGCAAGATACATGGAAACCCTGACATAATCTTAATTACACTGTCACCAAACGCAATGTTAAAATGTACATGCAGAAGTTCCTTTATAAGCCTATGCATTAGTCCTATAGATATGTCTAGAATTATATTACCAATGGCTGACAAAACTATCCCACCTCTGAGTGGAATAATTATTCTAGGTTCCAGATCAAAGTAGGTTATTTTCAGTCAAGGTTCTAAAAATATCTCCCTGAAGCTGAAAAACACCACCAAATATTAATGGGAATAATAATAAGAAGAATCATTCTAACAACTAAAATTTACTGAGAACTTATGTTCCGAGCCCTGTGCTAGTCATTTCTCTCATATTATCTCATATAATCATCCCAGCTTCAATCCTGTGATAGGGTTCATGTGCAGGTTATTTTCCATTTGTTCCTGCAGATCTACTCTTCATCTTTCTTTACCCTGTTCTGTGCCCTGGGCTCTGACCTTTATGGATTTCATCATTGGACTTTCCATATCTTCTGGCTTCTGTCAGGTTCCCAAAGTAAGATGAGAGTAAAGCCTGGTATTTCTTTTCCCAGCTTGAGCTCTTTTGGGCTGAGGACTGGCATATTTCTTTGTTACCCATCTCCTGGCAGGGGACCTCTTCCACAGGAACCACCCTCACTTCAGCTGGTGGCAGTTGCTCCCTTCTTCAGAGATGGGAGCCGCTTTGCTATCCACAGGATGCTTTACTGTCCTTTGCTGACTTCCCTTAACTCTGCCTACACTTTTATCCCTTGTTAAATTCTCTCAATTACTTTGAGTGTGCCATCTACTTTATGGACTCTGAAAAGTACAGTAGAATCATCATTTCCCATTTTGTAGATTGAAAACCACAGACTGACCTGTTATGGGACATGTCCAAGATTGCACAGCTGGTAAAAACTAGAGTCAAGATTTGATTTGAGATCTTATCTCAGCCCAGGCTCTTAAGCAATATGGCATACATTCTATAACAGAGTCACTACTGTGTTGATTTTCTGCAGAGGTGTCAAGAAAAGAGTCTAGGCTTCCAGCCCAGTAAAGAGCTGACTTGACTTTATCACTGTTTAGCTGGGTGGTGTTGGCTTTCTAAGCCACCTGGTGTCTCTGTGCCTTGGCTTCATCATCTATAAAATGCAGGAAATAAGACTTGTTCCACTTACTCCTCAGGATTCTTGTAAGAATAAAAATGAGAAAAGAGATGTGAAACAACCTTAAAAGGATTTGACTGCTACATAAATGTCAACTAGATTTTTTGAGTTGTACCATTTGTAACAGTATTAAGATGTAGATCTCTCTCTATATATTTATGTATATGTATGTGAAAGTGCACATACGAGCCCTGTGCTAGTCATTTCTCTCATATTATCTCATATAATCATCCCAGCTTCATTCATTCTGTAGATCAGAATACCACTATTCTTCTATGATACAAACACGTTGTCAGGTTATCTAATATCATTTTCCCATATTTGAATGTACAGTGCAAATTTTATATATTCTAAACATTAGGACCCCACATTCACATTCAACAATTCTAAAAAGTAAGAAAATTGTATTCATCATTATCAGTTCTCTGTGTAACAAGACATACCTATAACTTTAGAGAATATAATATATGAAGATATATTTTTATAAAATGGCTTTATCCCACAGGAATAGGTAATGAGAAACTTTTTTCTTAAATTGGGTTTTTTTTATGCTACAGTTGAGATACATATACATAATAGTAATGATTGAAATAAAAAATAAAAGTAAAAGCTTCTGTAAGAGATAGTGAAAAGATGGCTTCTACTCCTTTACATCAGTTTGGAGGTAAGTAGATGTTTGATAATATTCTAGGATACAGGTCCTTGCAATGTGAACCAGTGTTTTGTTAGTGAAGCCCCAGGCCATGAGGAATTCCAGGAACCTCAGGGAGCAAGGTGCTTCTGGTTGTGGAACTGGTGAACAGATGAGCTCCCTAAGAACCTCAGGGGTTTTGTTAATGCCACATCATCAAATAGAGGCACATCCAGAGCCCCTGAGTGCCTGAGTGTGCTATAGCCTATATACCCCAGTACCCACACCCCTGCTTACAGATCAGTGATGATTACCTCCTTTTGCATTGGCAAGGCAGGCTGGCTACTGCAAGAGAAAAAAGCAGGCACCCCCATAGCACCATTGAGACAAGCCTCATCTTTCTTTGGCCATAGTTTTGACTTATTTTCTGATGTTGGAAATATCACGTAATTATTTGGTAACACAATTGTCCTATTGACAAAATACGTACCAGCTTCCTGCCTCTTGCTCACATGATGCCAGATTTTTTGGAGACTTGAGAAAATATTGTAATATATGAAGGAACAAAGCGGGGGAAAAAAAAGAAAAAAAAATGTTGCAATAGAATTTTTTTTTTAATGGAGTCTCCTGTCACCCAGGTTGGAGAGCAATGGTGCAATCTTAGCTCACCGCAACCTCCATCTCCTGGGTTCAGGCAATTCTCCTGCCTCAGCCTCCCATGTAGCTGGGACTACAGGCTTATGCCACCATGCCTAGCGAATTTTTGTATTTTTAGTAGAGATAGGGGTATCAACATATTGGCCAGGCTGATTTCGAACTCCTGGCCTCAAGCAATCCACCCACCTTGGCCTCCCAAAGTGTTGGGATTACAGGCGTGAGCCACTGTGCTCAGCCTGCAGTAGAAATTGAAGGGCAATTAATTATTTGCATTTGAGCTAAAGTCACCCATGCATTTGTCATACGTCTTTAACTTATGACCAGCTTTTAATCAGGTAATAGGCATTTGGCATTGAATGCTTTTGATGTAAAAGATCTTGGCTCAGGGCCATGAGGCTTCCTCATCCTTGGCAATCCTGCTCATACTGCTTCCTAGCTAGATAGGCTGATGGAGGCAATAATGCAGAATAGTGAGGAGGCTGGCTTCTACAATTAGCCAGGTTGCGTGGCCTTTGATAAAACTCTTCTCTGAGCCTCAGTTTACTTACCTATAAAATGGAGATAATAGCACCAACTTCACAGAGAAGTTGGGAGCTTTATATTAGAATAAATGTAAGCACTTAGTAATGTGCCCGATACATAGTAGCAATCCAATGAATGTTAATACTGCCTCTCCCATCCCAATTTATTTTTGACACAGCACCTAACATACCAAATACATTTACTTACATTTTTGCCTTTTTACTCTCACCTCCAACTCTGCCCCTTAAGTGCTCTGAACTGTGCCCACTATATAGCAGGTGCTCAATAAATATTGGTTGAATGAATCAAAGGAATGTATAGATGGGATCCCTGCCCTACACAAGTTTACTAATGAGTTGGCAGATAAGACATTTATGTGCCAGACACCTAGTAATTATGCCTGACAGAAAATAGGTGGAACGGGAGTGTAACACACAGAGGCGAGAGACAGAGAATACTTCTAACCAGATGGAGAAAGAAGGGTACATGGAAAATGTACCCTTCAAGGGGCTTTGAGCTTAAATCAATATCCTGAAAATGAACCAGTGCTCAAAAAACGAATTTCACTCCACACTCCAGTCACTCAAACACTGAACAATATTTTCCCCTCCATTTTCTGGGTTTTAACTTGATGCTTTAACATGATGACAGGTAGCTCTATTAGTTTCCTATTGCTGCTATAACACATTATCACAAAAATAGTAGCTTACAACAACAAAAACTTGCTTTTTTACAGTTGTGGAGAGCAGAATCCCTAACTCAGTTTTACTGGGCTAAAGTCAAGATACAGACAGGTTGATTCCTCCTGGAGGATTTAGGAGAGAATCCATTTCCTTGCCTTTTCCAGCTTCCACAGTTGCACTCCTTGGCTCTCAGCCCCTTCTTCCATCTGAAAGCTAGCAGCACGACATCCTCAAATCTCTCACTGCTCTGTCATCACATCGCCTTCTATCTGGCTCTTGTGTAGTCAACTACCTCTCTGCTTCACTCTTGTAAAGATACCTGTGATTTCACTTAAGAACCACCTAGATAAGGATAATCTCCTATCTCAAGATCCTAAATTTAATCCCATCTACAAAGTCCTTTTATCAATGAACATGCACAGAGTCCAGGGATTTGGGGGGATCATTTTTCAGCCTACCACAGTAGCCAAAAAATGGGGGTGGGAGGAAATGTTTTCAAAACACTTGGACCTTTTTCTAGTCCATGTAAATATTGAATCCAGTAAATGTGTCAGTGAATTGATAAGAATATTCCCTTTTTTATGCTGTCTACTGCTAATCAGAATTTGCTTAAATTCTTTCACTGGATTTCATTTAAACGTATAAATCTGAGCTATTGCTGTTTGCTACTAATGCTGTGGAAGTATAAGAACATTCATACTTCCTAAGAAACAGAAATGTGAAGCAAAAATATCCAGTCTGCAATACTGGGTGAGGTGCAGGGTTGAGGAGATACAAGACAGGGAGAGAAGTGCTCACAAAGCAAAGTCCTCAGGGCTAGTTGTTCTGACTGGAGCCAGGCTTGTGACCATTTCTGTCAGAAGAGGCAGTTGTTGACACCCTCCCTGCCTTGAGAGAAATTTCCACAAACCTTGGGGAGAGGGCCAAATGAGCAATCAACCTGCACTCTCTGAGCTTGTAGCAATCTTTTTCTTTATAGTAGAATTTGACCACTCAGATGCATATAAAACTAATTTCATTACTATGAGTTTTTTTTGTTTTTTTTTTTGAGACAGATTCTCACTCTGTCACTCAACTGGAGTGCAATGGTGTTATCTTGGCTCATTGCAACCTCCACCTCCCAGGTTTAAGTGATTCTCCTGCCTCAGCCTCCCAAGTAGCTGGTATTACAGGTGCACACCACCACATCTAGATAATTTTTGTATTTTTAGTAGAGACAGGGTTTTACCATATTGGTCAGGCTGGTCTCAAACCCCTGGCCTCAAGTGATCCACTTGCCTGGGCCTCCCAAAGTGCTGAAATTATGAGATATTTGACATAGCTACAATAGGCATTTGTATATACACATTTTGGGGAAATTTTGTTGGGTTTAGCATATGAAAAGTCTCCTTCTTACTGGAAGTCTCAATAGTTCACTTTTCATGCTATTTAAAACCTCTGGGAACATGTCTTCTTCAAGATAAGGATATAGTCTTGATTTCTGTCTTAAGTTTAATATCCATGTCTTCCACCAAAGGTGATGGTCTATGTTAATGTGGTCACAATACCTGTCGCCTACTTTACTCAGCAATAGCATCCACACTACCAGTTGTCAGATAAAACCAATTTAACACTGCAATTGTGCATGTCACTAAGCTCTGCTCATTCTAATAGCATCATGTTCCCATAGTTACTAATGCATTTCAAGGCAAGGTTGGGGGAGCACACAGCAGTTTAAAATTATAGATAACAGGAGAATGAAAAGTAATATAAATAAAATGTGTGATGAGTGTGGTGCTCCAAAACTGATTGCTGCCCGGGTAGGGACATGCAGCTTTGAATGGATAACTGTCAACAGGCTACACAGCCTGTCTACCCAGTGAGTCCTTTAAATGCTTAAAAGGAAGGGACTCAGCTGCATGCTGCACTATTCATAGTCAATAAATGGGGCTAAGGAAAGATTCAGGAGTAACAAGTCACAGTTGTGTTGATGTGTCCCTTGGCCCCACACCAGGGGTTTGGAATAACTTCCTAAGGAGCATCTTTGCTTCTCTCTCACACATACCAGCTATCTTCCGAAGGCACCTTTCCTACTGGACCACTCACTCAGTGCTAAAGAATATGCAATGACTCTCACTGTCTTTCTGATGGAGGCCAAATTCCTCATGTGGAAGCCTGGGCACTGCTGGTACAGGTTAGCGCATGGGTGCATCTTCTCACACTCCCTGTGCCTCTGCTCCAGGCGGTCTGGTCCTCCCTTCACCTCACACAGCTCACCTGTTCTTCCCACTCAACTCACCCACACCTATCCTTCAGTGGTAGGACTCAAGCCCCACCTTCTCCTTGAAGCCTTCTTGATAACTCTCTGGTCAAAATTTATCTTTCCCTTTCCTATTTTCTCAAAACACATACTCTTGGCTTAACTTGTTAGAGTATAAACATCAGTTGGTTTTATTTTTCCTACTCACAACTTTCAATTCAACTTCTTGGAACCCTTTCTCTCTTTTCCACAGGGTGATAGCTTCATTGAGCCTCTGTTGGCTCAATTCCATGACTTTTAAATCACTTTTCTTAAAACATTTTCTAAGATTCATCCCTGCTGCTTTTAACATGTCAATCTCATATTTAATTCACATTTCTCATCTCTTTCCATCCCTGACCCTACCCTAATCCAGTGCTACTGGCACATAAAAGCAGGAAAAGAAGGGAGGTCTTCTGCTCCTCAGATACCATCTCCTCTTTCACTTGCACCTGCTTCTGGTGTTGATCCAAACAAATAAGGAAAATGGAGAGAAGTCTTTTTCCTGCTCTGCCCACGGAGAGTTCCAGTCCTCCCCACATCTGGGCCCTAATTGCTTCCCTGGCTCATTTTCTTGAAGCTCAGCAGGTGGTTGCTGGTAGACAGTTCTTAGGAGGTGGGACCCTTTATGAGATAGCTGATAGCTTCTTATCAACTCTGGTGCATACCCACCCTGTCCCACCCAGAAGTCTGTAGCTTGCAAACTTATCTCTTTGGTCTCAGTGTTCAGGGACTGCAGGCCCAACTGGAATCCTGTTTTCACACCTCCTTATACCTCATGCCTTTGCACCATGTCACATTATCCATCTCTCTCCTGACCATTCCTCCACACCCTGGCCGTGGCCAGTGGCTTGAAAACTATCAAGATACCATTACATCACCATCTTGGATTTTGAGGATGTTATACAGTTATGGCAAATTTATAAGTGATTGTCTTGGAGTCTCCCTTTTAGCTTGGGGACAGGGAGAGCAACACTCCATTCTCTTGAGAAGGATTAGTGAGGGGAGAAAGACCACTGCACTACTACACAAAGAGGCCTCTCATTCTTCTCCAGTTTGCTTCTTTATATTAAATTGGGGGAGTAGAAGATGGAGATGGTGTCAAGATTGATTCTGCTAAAATCTCATCACTCAACAAGCCCTGTCAGAGGTACTTGGCAGCTGTGTGAACAGAATGCATAGGACTAATCTCATTCTTCGAACAACAGAAAACATTGCACTAGGCACTTGGCTTTTTCTTTAGTTTCTAGAATTGTGAAGGCCCAGTCTTCTGCCCCTGCAATCTCTGGCTTATGGCACTTGATAATCAGGTTGATTGCAAAGACAGCAGCAGGACTGAGGACTGCCAGCCTTTTCACCATTCCTTTTGTAAGCATAGGCCAGCTCTTTCTTTGATGCTGATCACAAGGATTGGGTGAGCTGGGATCCATGGTTTGTAGTATTCCATTTGACATATTATTTTAATTTTATTGAGCAATCTACTTTATATTATCTAACACTGTTTTTAACTCATTTAAGCAGGAAAATTTTGTCTTCCCAATAAGGGTAAAAGCTGAAAGGAGTAGCACTCAATATTTCTTTTGCTTTATATGGAAAAGCTACCATGGTGCTGCGTACACAGCAGATAAGAACTAGATTTGTTGACTTGAATGGAACATGAACAGCATGGGCTTATAGGCCCTGAGAGCTGCTGCTGATCTGTGATGGCTTCCCACTGCCACATAAAAGCTAGAAAGGGCTGAGGCTTCTGTGGTAAAGACAACTGCCACCTCGTTCAGGCTAATAAACTTGTGCCTACATGATACGCAATATTAGTTTCATTCATCAAAAACTCAGAACAGTCAGATTTAAAATTTGTATTTCCATTGTCAAAAATATAAAACATCCCTATGATTAGGTATTTGCTTGTTATTAAAAAAAATAAACTGATATATTATTCACAACTCAGTAAGGAGACAGAGAGAAGTAGGTAAGACAAGAAAAAAGTAAATTTCTAATACATGACCAGGTGAAATGTTTGATTTCCAGTTTTGAAATTGGAGGGAAGATTATTTTTTTTTTAGATGGAGAAAAAGCAGAAAAAAAATAAGTAATAGGCCCCCAATTAAAAGGGAAAAATATAACTTTGATTGAAAATCTGAAAGCTAATGCTAATAAATTCTCAGTACAAGTGTGTATGCCAATTTTTTGTTTTTATATTATATACTTCTTAAATTCTAATGCTCTATCAGTGGAAAAATGCACCATCCATTTAAAAATAGCTGTTCGGAACAAAGAAACACGGTGACAAAATTCCTGATGCTAACATTAACATGATTAAAGTGTCAGAATGTTAAAGTCAGTGCTGTGCTACGCCTTCCACTCAGTCCTCTTAACAACTTGTAAGACAGACACTGTCACAATCTGCATCTCCCTGATGAAAAGCTTGGCCAGCATCAAGAAAGTATAAGTGGCAGTACTGGATTCAAACTCAAGGCTGAGCACCACAGTGAACAGCGCCAGATTGGAAGCTCTGTATGTGAGAGAACTGCATCATTATCATCATGGGCTTATCTACAGCTTCTCACTGCTTCCATCTCTGCCTCCACAATTCAAGTCACCATCGTCCTCATGAACTGACTATACACTATTTCTTATTGGCCTCTCAGCTTACACTTGTGCCCCTACAGTCTATTCCTCCCCAAGAAACCCTAGCAATCCTTAGGAAGCCCAAGTCAGATAATGTCACTCCTCAGCTCAAAACCCTGCTCCATCTCACTCACCCGGAATAAAATGAAAAGTCCTCACAGGGCCTCAATATCTGGCCCATTCCAAGCTTAATGTTCTCCTGATTGTTCCTCAGCTGTGCACTCAGGACTTTGCACTTGTTCTTTCCTCTGCCTGGAATGATTTTCTCGCAGATACTCAAAGGCTCACTTGCTTACTTTCTTCCAGTCTATGACTGATGTTATCAAATAATGTCCCTGCCTAACCTCTTTCAATAGCACCCTCCACAACTTTCCACCTTTTACCTGGCTTATCGTTGTAGCAAGTATTACCTCCTGACATACTAAACATATACTTATTTGTTCTTTTTCTCCTCTTCTACGATATAAGCTTTCCAAAGGCTAGACTATCTTGTTCATCACTCCCTTATCCTCAACACCCAGAACAGTGCCTGGCACAGAGTAGGTGCTTGGGGAATGTTTATTGAATGAGTCAAGTGACTCCAAATCATATGATTAAGAATTCATATCTATGAGCATGATGCTCAGTTAGAGACTATACTCTGTACAGCCTTACTCTATTCTGAAAAATCAAAATTAAATATGAAACAAGTTTCAACGACAATAGTTTAATAACGAGACAGACCTGTCCTGTAACTCTTGCACATCGTGGTTGGAATAATGACATTTCAGTAATAATGTGGTAAGTTGACAGCTTCCCATGTTCACATCTGCACCTTCCTCAGCCCAGAGATAAATTGAGCTACCTCGGGTTCTCCTCCCTCAGAGGGGAGACGACGGCACCAGAATGATTTCACAGCCCTAATTTCCTTTCTACAGTTGGCTCTGCACTACCAAACTCAACTTCAATTTTAATAAAATTCGCTCATGTTCCAACCCTATGTGGAAAAGCAATTTAATCATTCTTTTGAGAAATAAGTATACTGGTAAGAGGAACTTTTTAAGCAAATAAATAATTTCTTTTCTTGTAGAGGTAGACCAACAACAAAAAGAAAATGATGAAAAGAATCCAGACTGAACAAGTTCCCTGTTTTCATAAAAATAATCTCTTCTGTTCTAAAATCAAATCAGCATAGTCTCTGAATGGCTAAGTCTGGAGACTCATGTCTCTTTGCAGTATGAAGCATATGTCCTCATCTTTGTCTCCATGCTTCGGCTGGCTGGTTTCTCATCTTGAAATGATGCCTGAATTGTCCTTCCTGCTCTCCTCTTCCATCTTCCAAAATGTACATGAAGCAAGTAAGAATCTTAGGTCACAAACTTAGGTAGCAAGACATACAGCATGTTAATATTTTTCTATGAATTAACTTAATTTCAACCCAGGGACTCCCTCCTACCAAGCCAACAGGAAATTTAATTTTCAGACAATATTAACTCCCTCACCACTCCCTCCATGCTGATGCTGCTGAGATTGGGTCAAGGACCCAGGGTCTTAGACTCTTAAGTGTCAGAGACTTCTGTCTATGTTTACCACATGATTACAGATGATTCTGCCCATCATTAGTCCTCTGTCTATGACTGTCCCAGGCCACACGGTCCTCAGTTTTGCTGCTTTCAAGCCACACCAGGGGCTTCGCAGACCTTGGGAGAGGTTGGAAACCCCTAGCTGGGGATCCAGTCCCTTCACTATCACGGGCCCATGTCCACAGGGCCATTATGTACATTGGATACTACAAGGAGCAAGGCTCATGGGAACCCACAGACTTCCCACCAAACCAGCAGAATCTCAGCTTAATCTAGCAAATGCTTTTTCTTTCAAACCTGACTCTCTGTAATGGACTTAGACATTTGGAAACCAGAAACACACTTTCTGCGAATAAGAAAGCATAAGCCACTTGCTTGAATGTAGTAAAGTGAAGAAATGCAGGGAGAAACACCACATGTTAATATCTTCAAATGGTCTCGCCAAACTGCCCCCAGTACAACCAAACTGGATGGTGCCATCTTTGTTCATGTATCCTAGAAGAAAAGGTTGTAGCTCTTTGCATGTCCAAGTGAATGGACTTGGAGTTGGGTTTTCAAGTGGCCCTGCTACCTATGTCTGGGTGATTCAGTCTCCCGGCTACTGCAGCCCTTGAGAAAAGGCCAGAGTGAGTGGACATGCCACTCCAGGATAACTCAGCTTTGTCTGTATACCACATCTGATCGACACTCAAAATCCATGTTATCCTAAGAGTTTTGGAATAGTTACATCACTTTTGCTAATTAATCAATACTAACCTTTAAGTATCAATATAAATAATTTGCCCCCACAGTATAGCTTGCAAGTAGATATTCTCTGTTTGTTTCTTGATCTGTTCACTACTTTAAGGAATACAGTTTTATAAGCCATGTTGCTTCCATTGCCCCCTCTTTGTAAAGGATCAAGTGATAACTCAGGAATTACTACCTTATGCTGACCCACATTCTGAGAGGACCAACAAAAACAAAGACTCAACCAGTCCCTGCACAATCCTCTCCCCAGGACCCCACACACAGCTCCACTTTCTCTTTTGCAACAACCCAGTGAATGACCAGGAAATGTTTCTTGAGGACATGTGTGCTCTTTAGTGTCTAAATAGTAGGAAAAATCATTACAAGCATCCTTGATTCTTGTCTCTACTCTGTTGTTTTTAGATTTCTTTTCTTTTGTAACCTATGCAACTTTGTGAGCCACCTTAAATTCTTTTCTGGAACAAGGCTGGGTGTAAGTAGATATAACAGAAACTATGTACAACTATTAATTTCCAGTCATTATGGCAGAATAATTTGGAGGACAGCAAGGATAGTTCAGCCTCTTCAGTAATCAAAGTCAGGAACAGATAGGATTCCTATTTCCAAAGGAAAGAAGCCCATCATGAACATGAAGAGGACAAGTCTCATAGAGAATTAAGCCTGCACTGGAAAGCAAAGGAGTTGTAATGTAATGCAATCCCACAGAAGACTTTGAAGCTTATGAAAACTGGATCACTCATACATCCCTTCATCCATTCTACAAACCTTTCTAGATCACCTACAACATACCAGGCCACTGTGCTAGGACTGGAGATGATTAAAATAGAAATATTTTGAAGCCACACATACAAAGCTAAATAACAAGACCTATTGCAAATACATCACATGTTCAAAGAACTTAATTTTTCTTCTTGTCTCCTTGTCCCATTCTATGCTGATACTGATATTAATGACAAGTTTAATGGATAGTAATTGGTACTTCATGTATATTGTCTCTTGCAATTATGAAAACAATCCTGAAACTCTTGAAAAAGATTACCAAGTCCATCTTACAGACACCGGTAGTAAAGACAAAGCAAGGTAAATTGATACTAGATACCCTTTAGCTACTATGCCATGCTTCCACTGAGCCATTCACCAATACAACCTCATGTGTGTGTGTGTGTGTGCACCTTAGCACACATCACATACACATTTATATACTCGATATAAAAGATGGACTAAATATGTAGGATAAATACTCGCCAAAAAATCACCTTCAAAATATGTTACTTCTTTAAACTATATATTAATTTTCCTATTAACACCTGATGATGCATTTATTCCCCCTTTGAGGCAGATTTCTAACAGCTTGAACTGCCAAAAGCAAAAATACCACAATGGCTGCTGAACCTTCCATTAGCCTTTGGATTCTGGCATCAGTCCTGAGCTCTTTCATGCATGTTCTTTGTACCACCACACTGCTCCAGTCCTGCCTCATTATGGGGGACATTCCACTGCCTCATACCAACAAGAGAAATTAAAACCTTGTTCAGAAATGTCATTTGCCAATATTACATTCCTTTTAATCCTGAGTCGCTATTGGTATAATACATTGGTCAGTATAAGAGAAAGTAGGTCTGGAGCCGTCTGAACTTAGAATTGAAATCAAAAGTTCAGTAATTTAGACTACATAATACACCATTGGGTTCTGTTTATGCTGTGCTTCAGTTGCTGTAACTGAAAATGGGCATAACATTGTTTGTTACTCCCTTTCAGAGTTTTTCTCAAGGATAAAAATAATAGTAATTAAGCTATTCAATCCCTAGGCTTAGATGTTTACATGAGGCTCAGCATAAAGTAAGATTTTACTGGCAAAGAATGTTATTCAAACATTCTGATAATTAGGGTTTGCCTTTTGTCAAACCCTGTCCCCTAGGTATTTCTATCTCAAAATAAGCAGAGACTGGGCTAATATCCTCAGCATGAATCCCAACAAGCAAAATGATAAACTAACATTTTGTGAATTTCTGTTTCTAAAACTAATCACTATTAAAGCAAGGCCAAATACTTTCTCAGTGATATTGCTATGTGATAGTACTGCCTTTCTGGTAAGAAATGAAATTGAAAAACACTAACCTCATCACATTTGCTTCATTAATGGTCATCAATGACTTATAATCAGGCAGAATCCATCTGCAGAATAAATATGCAGACTTTGATTTGCTTATATTTATTTTCTGCTGTCAACAGAAACCAACACTGTCGTTGTATTTGCATTAGGCCCACGGAAAATGTCTTTTCTAAGCTAGAATACAGACCCTGGTGATAATAATTTGGAAGGCAATAAGGAAGGGTAGTCAGGCTCTTCCCCTTCATATCCTCAATGTAGTACTAGAGGAGCTTGATGTACACTGTTGACTATAAATACACTGCCCTGTCCATATAAAGATGATGCTACCTAGCGGAAAGTACATGTAGAGTTCCTGAGCCCTGCGAGAGGGGCTCTATAGCAATACCCTCCCACTCCTATTTTAGAATGACTTCCTCCATTATTGCATTCTAACCCATGCTTTGCATCCCAGACTGTAGTTCAGGGTGGTAGCACAGTTCACAATCAGCAAGGTCCCACAGGGGCCGTTTTCTCATTTCCATCTTACTCAACCGTTGTCTCTCTTACAGCCTCCAGGAAACAGTATCTGGCCACAAGAGACTAAATTAAAGGCAAAGGTTGAGTTTTAACTCTTGATTCTCCTGATTTCTGAATTCCCAGAAAACCCTTTTTCTAACTTACTTTGATTTGTAACCAATGTTTCTCCCCAGATATGATACCATCTGGTACTTTTGCTTGCATGCCAAGAGAGAGTATATTGACTTAAATGATTTGAAATCAAGAGTATAACTTTCAAAGCCCAGTATTCTAGGCAGTGATCAGTGAGCTGTAGGTCTTTGGAAAGAGATGGAAAGAACCAGGGAACACCCTATTGGTGTGTGAGATGGAATGTCACAGAGGGGAAACTGCATCAGATTTAAAACATTTGAAAATGCGTGTCATAATAAACTCCTCCGCAACACTGCTATGACAATGTGAATAAAGCAGGGACAGCATGAGTTTTATGGAAGGGTTAAGGTCTGTGCTGTGATGTGAACAGAGCCTCCCAGATGCACTGGGAATAAGCTGATTCATCTTCCATGATCCCAAGTGCTAGAAAGAAGTTCTATTCCCATATCTCACTGATTACAGTCATGAAATTTGGAGGTAGATTTTTTTTTTTTAAGCCACGAGCATTTTAATTACAGCTTGATCTTTATGGCTTGCCAGTGATTTTCTATTAATGTTCACCCTTTAGTCTAGTTTGTACCTAGGTCTTGGTTGCAAAAAAAGAAAGAAAAAAAGCAAAAAGAGATACTCCTCATAGGTGTTAGGAGCTGAGGGAAGCAGAACAGATTCGGATAGCAGCTGCTGTAATAGTAACTGCAAAGGCCAAGGTAAAACTTTAAACATTACCATACTGTAGCCACACAATGTGAATGAGAGTTTTATTTCTGATTCAAAACCCAAGCCATAGCCTTACTCAGAGCAAATCCCCAGCATACTGCATTTTCAATAATCTCATTATTCTTTTTGCTGTATTGACTCACCTGAACAAGTTTTTGATTCTAGAAAAAGTGATGAGGATATGATGCTTGATAAGTTTGGGTTCCTCTAACTCTCCCCTCTCTCATATAACATTTTTGCATGATATGGGTGACAGGCTGTATAATGGCCCTTGAAAGATGTCTATGTCCTAATCCCTGGAACCTGTGCACATATTCTTCTCCTACAGTAAAAGGGACTATGTAGGCGTAATTATTTAAGGATTCTAAAGTGAGGAGACTTTGCTGGATTATCTAGGTGGGCTCAATGTTATCACAACCATCCTTTAAGAGGCAGGCAGGAGAATCAAAGTGAGAAAAAAAGAGATGTGAAGACAGAACTGGAGGTTGGAGTCATATGCTTTGAAGATGGAGGAAGGAGTCAAGAAATGTAGGTAATGTCTAGAAGCTGAAAAGGGCAAGAAAATGGATTTCCAAACAGAAGCCTCCAGAGAAAAGAAGCTTTGCTGACACTTGACTTTGGACCTCCAGAATTATGAAAGAATACATTTGTGTTATTTTAAGACACTAACTTTGTGGAAATCTGTTACAGCAGCAAGAGGAAACTAATACAGTATGAAATTTATAGCTTTGCTTCTTAAGGATGCTTGCTGTGCCCCCTTTTAAAAAAATCACCTCTTATTTTGAAACAGAACCCACAGAAGGCCCTCCTGAAGCCCTCAGGAAAAAATATCTGGTGAAATTTGGATTCTCTGGCAAATGCCCACTTGTTTTTCTCATTAAGGAATTATCCAGAACTTTTATGAACCAAGATTTGAGCTTCCTGATTTCCAAAAGATAGTTTCTGGAGAAACTGTATTTGAGTGAAAGTGAAACCTTAAACTCCTTCCTTGGAAATGAAATAAAAGCCATTATTCAGTGAGATGTTGTATGTTAGACCATGAATTTCCCAACTCCTTCTGTCTATTTGGGTCTCTTTACAATAGCAGTTCATTTATTTTCTCTTCATTAAAATGAAACAAATAAGTTCTTCTTCAAGACAAAAACCTTCTGAAATCAGACTGCTAAGATTTCTTCTGAGCATTTTCAGTTTTTTTAAGTAACTGCACAGACACCATCATGCAGACATGCTTGTGCATATACAGTAGGAAATTGAGTAGTGAGTCAAAAGGTCTATTTTCATCAAATGCCTCAGAGGAATTCTTTGCTGGTTCTTAAGTTGAGAGAGAGTAGCATTCATTAAAGCCATGTTATTTACACAGTTGATTTTTATAACAAGCTTGTTGTTGTGGTCTCAGGCCAAACAAAAAATAACATAAAAACCTAGTTTAAAGAGGAAGCTAATGGAAAAGAGGAAGCTCATTAGCATGTGTTCCTCAGGAAAAATCTTGCATTTCTTATATAAGAGTTCTGTTAAACCAGATGGGCTTTCCAGTAGATATGAACTAATCATGACGAGCTCTGTGCTTGAAATTTCCTGGAGTTGAACCCCTCCATGAGCATTCTCCTGGAAGATGTTAATTACCAATACAGAAAACTTTTCTTGTTAATCATACCAGTCAGTTATATTTAAACCTCCTAGGTTAAAAATAAATTCTCCATAAGAATATATCAAAAAGCAAATTAATCACATTACAAGTGGTTAGTTTTCCTACCTGGATACTCAACTACCATTGAAACCTGTGTATCGAATTTCGCCTTTTCGTATTTCTTTAACCCAAGAAGCTTCAATTGGCACCATTATAATTTTTTGAGTTGGCATCTCATAAGAATGTGTCAGCATAGTCATCCCCCATTACTCTAATAAATGGGTTAGGATTTTTTTTAATGTTTTACAGAAATTGTTTCAAAGAATGATTCAAAATATGAAAAAACATTTTTTTCTCCTAAAACAGGAAGCATGACCAGAGTATGCAAACAAAAGGACATAGCATGTTTCTGTTATTAGGCAATCTGGCTCTTCTATACTGAAAAGTCTAGACTTTGACTTGGACTTGTGTACAGCTCTGAATGACTCAAAGAAGAGGTAGTCATCATATAGAGGGTTTGAATGAGAGTTGTAGTTACAGCTGGGAATCAGAAAATGAAATCTAGGAGAAAGACAAGTGGAACCATTCTAGAAATTAGGAAGCCGAGTTGTAGTCATGGTTTTCAAGTATCAGCAACCTTATAAGGCAGGAAATTATAGTTAGCTCATTTTCAGTGGAGGACAGGACAAAAAGTTTTCAATGCAGCTTCAAAGAAGCCTAGTCAATTGCAAAAAGGAATTTCGTGATGGGGAAATATTTTTTTGACTCTTAGATGGTTTCATAATAGAACAGTCAGGCCAGATCTGATGAACAGGTGCTAGGATGAGAATGGGAGAGAATCTCCCTTCCTAGGTATCAGAAGGAAGTGGGAATCTTCTTCATGCCACATGTGCCTCCCTTGTCTTATTGCTGTGACCTTGGTTTCATGTTTTTTAATCTTCTATCTTCATTTTCCTCCCTGACTTGACTGTTGGAGTCCAGACAAAGGACAATAATTCTGAAAACCCTCACCTTATCACTTCCTCTGAGGACTTTAGAGCTTAATGAATTATTCTGATTCTCAAAAACAAGAGCCAAATTTTTTCATGACTGCTGTGAAAGATTACACAATATTTCTTCAGAGGCCTTTACAAGTAGTTGCTGCACAGTGCAAATTGGAAAAACAGGACAGATTTCTCATGAGGGCTAGACCAGATGGCCTGTGTGAATGCTCTCAGAGTCCTCCCTAGCTGTCGATTCCAAGAAAAAAAAAAATCACTGCTGGGCTTCTGTTTTGGTTTCCAATCTGGGTAAGTGAAAATCAACCTGAAGTAAGGAATTTTAAATGTATTTTGATTTTGATTTTCAGGAGCTTTCAAAGTAATCTCTAAGTGCATACAGGAGAGTTAAGTACGTTCAGCACAGAATGCCCAAATGAGCATTTTCTATCCAATGTTGACATGTGGTATTGTTCAATCATATGTGCCCATGGTTTTGTAGATCTCTTCCTGAGAAACCTGTGCTTTAGACACTATGATGCTAAGTGCACTATTATCTGGAAGTTAATTTATGTCCAACTTCAGAACATGTATCATTGGAGACCTGCTGTGGGAGCACTGTGGGGTCCTCACGGCTCTGCAGGAGATGGAGAAACCTGGTCTGGCTCTCTCAGCACACAGCATGGCTTTGCTTCTTCCAGAGATAAAAGCTTGAGCTGCAAACCATGCATATGTAGAGAAGGGAATTATCCTTTCTAGAAATGTTTCATGTGTTGTGCTTCTTTCCTGTGTTGAAAAATGGGGCCTACCCAAGAAGCTGCAATGTAGAAGCTAAAGGAGCATAAGGAACTCTGCCCTTGGAGTTAGGACCTCAGTTTGTTCTTGCTCCTTTGCTCAGCTTCCTGTGTAACCCTGACCAAGGAACTGACCAATCTGTATAAAATAAAGTGACTGTACTAGATGGCATCTTAAGTTCCCTCACCAACAAGCATTGCTAACTTACTTATTTCTAGCGATCAAATAGTATTAATAATTCTCAATATTAAAATGCAAATTTAAAGGACTTTTGTCTTGAATTCTTCAGACCCAATCACTCTATTTCTAATTCTTAGAAAAGTAAAAACTGGTTACAAAAATGGTTTTAAACATACAATGTGATTAACTTGCAATATCAAATATTTTCATGATATCTAATAGCTATCTATCTGAATGGCTTTGAAATACCTCAAGAAAAAGTATGAATTGATGCTTCTGAATTCTTCTCATAAGAGAGTTTTCACTCCTAAAAGGGATTTTTAAGAATACTCAGAGAGGAGAGAGATCCAAGATGGCTGATTAACAACAGCTCAGGATTGTAGCTCCCAGTGAAAGCACAGAGAGCGAGTGGACATCGCACTTTCAGATGAATTTTTGTTGCCCACAGACTGGGAGATTCCCGGCGGAGGAGCCACACAGGTCACCAGCGTGACTTTTTTGGCTGGTGTGGCTATTTTGCCAGCACCCCAGCGCGGCGCTTCTTGGTGTGGAGTATACGGGACAGGGTGCCCTTTGAGTCCGGCTCGGCTGGTCCCATCCCCACAAGGAGAATAGCAATTGGAAGCGCTGAGGACTGAGAGTTTCACAGTAAGCACAGCCGAACCGGGAAGGTCCAGCTCTGTGGGGAAGGGGCGTCTGCCAAGGGAAAACTAAGAAACAGAAAAAACTTTATCACCGGGCAGAGAGATCCAAGATGGCTGATTAACAACAGCTCAGGATTGTAGCTCCCACTGAAAGCGCAGAAAGCAAGTGGACGCCGCAATTTCAGACGAAATTCTGTGGCCCACAAACTGGGAGATTCCCGGCGGAGGAGACACACGTGTCACCAGTGCGACTCTTTTGGCCGGTGCGGCGCTTCTCAGTGCGGAGTATATGCGACTGAGTGCCCTTTGAGTCAGGCTCGGCTGGTCCCATCCCCACAAGGAGAACAACAATTGGAAGCACTGAGGACTGAGAGTTTCACAGTAAGCACAGCTGAACCTGGGAAGGCCAAGCTCTGCGGGGAAGGGGCGTCCGCCAAAGGAAAACTAAGACACAGAAAAAACTTCACCAACAAGCTGGACGTCCACTCAGACCCAATCTGAAAGTCGGCAATTACAAAGACGACAGGTGGATAAATCCACAAAAATGGGAAGAAACCAATGCAAAAAGGCTGAGAACACCCAAAAT
Source organism: Cacajao melanocephalus (assembly GCA_963573385.1). NCBI lineage: Eukaryota > Metazoa > Chordata > Mammalia > Primates > Pitheciidae > Cacajao > Cacajao melanocephalus. Next base: position 34,897 of record CAUYLG010012116.1, read on the forward strand.
CAGAACGCCTCTCCTCCTACAGGGGATCACAGCTCCTCATCAGCAAGAGAACAAGGCCTGACGGAGAATGAGTGTGACGAACTGACAGAATCAGGCTTCAGAAGGTGGATAATAAGAAACTTCTGTGAGCTAAAAGAACATGTACTAACCCAA